>JAVQJD010066440.1:0-11490 GCA_036023655.1 Nannoperca australis | reverse complement strand
ATATTGAGATACTAAGTCATTATATTGAGATACTAAGTCAATATTTTGAGAAAGTTTCTCAATATATTGAGATACTAAGTCAATATATTGAGATACTAAGTCAATATTTTGAGATACTATGTCAATATATTGAGATACTATGTCAATATATTGAGATACTGGAGCTTAGTTTTTTCATCAAAGTGGCGGAAATGGGCTTCCATAGTAAAGAGTGTAGAAATAGTAATTTGTGCACACCCTATCTGAAAATCCCCATCACTGTTTCAGCCAGTCCAAGGGTGATCCATACAATCTGTGGCCCAACAGCTGATGCATCATTAAATTTGTAAGAATTGCTTCTCTTAGTGTCTTCCTTTGTGTCTGGGATAATTTGCTCTGTAAGATGAAAAATGTTCACCACTTTGATGTAATCTTTCTCTTTGGAAACACACTCATAGCTGCCATAGTTCTCTTGTGCCATGGCCGGGATGAGGTGCAAGCAGTTAGACTGCATTTGCTGACAAGGGCTGCTCTGGCTATCATGCTCCCAGGTGTAGACAGCATGGTAAGATGCTATAGGACAGGTCAGATAGAAAGGGACACCCAGGGGGACTGAGTGAAATGTCCTGAAATCCACTGCTGATTCTGAAACTGTCTCCCGTTTGGTCCGGTATACTTGCTCTTGTTCTAAAAGAATAAAAACAACATAAAATAGATCATTTTCTGAGCCCTTAGCAAGTGTGTAGGATGAATGGTTCATCATTAGTTACCTGCTCCTGATGTAGAGCATACGCTTATTTGTCCATCCATCACATTTTGAATGCCTCCACTGTGAACGAAAACAAAAAACATGTTCCACCAAGTGCATTTTTGTGATGACTTTGCCCATATAATCTATTTTATTTTAGAAAAAGGTTTTGAGTTTCTAGAGATTTATTCGTATTGTTGCATCAACATTTTATTCCTATCTTTGGCAGAAATGCAATATTCACAAGAACATGTAGCAATCACTCATTTTAGTATTGTTGACTGCAGTATGTTGTAATATGAAAAATCTTTGTGTAGTGTATCAAAATATCAAAAAGAGTCTCGGTATGAACGCTGTCCATACTTACGGGACAGTCGGGGTGCATCCAAACTTTGTCCAGGCACAGTATGGGTCTCGTGCCAGAACACAATCAGCGCAGGAGTTGTTGTACTCCTGACACCTTTGGAGGTCCACGGTAGAGATTTTCTCAGAAAAACCAACCAGTAACTTTTTCTAAGCAGAGGGAGATAGAAACATAATTTCACTTAGAACCTGCATTAATAGGTTTGTTTTTGTCCCCCTTGGTTGTAGTGCAACAAGCTGCAAACGCAACAGTTACATATTATGAGCATAATAAAGTTGGTATGGGGATTGTGCCAGCAAAGAATTGACAATTTATACATCCGTAGACATGAAGCAACTTTAGAATTTGGAGTTGAGTTTCTGGCTGCTAAATGCTCCACTAGTCATTAACTTTGTCTGTCTGCCATTTGGTGCTGGACAGGTGCAGTTGGTTCTTAAAAACCATAAGACTGTACCAAAACAGTGACGTTGTATGCCGTGGAACTAAAATAGTTAGCTGAAAGATACTAAAACTTTCTGAGGAAAACCGCAAAGTTGAGTAATAAGTCTCTGTGAGTTTGGAATACAAGCAACCCCTTTCACAATACACATATGCATTTGATCCAGTTAATATGAAAATATTTAGTAGTGAAGCTTTATAATATAACATTTTGAGAAATCTAATTTCACTAATGTAAAAAAAAGTTTCACCTAAGAGCAGAGGGTGACAAAAACACTACACTCACAACATTGCAGTGCACAATGTATGACATTCCAAATGTAATTTAAAATAGTACCTTTCTGGTGTCAAGTTTCATTGATTGGACGGCTGAATGGCTTGAGAGTTGTGTTTCAGAGATGATGAAAGGTTGTGACCCAGCCTCTAAGACTTTATGGATCTTCCCAGAATCTGTTGGAACGGCACACAAAAAGAATATTGATATTATTGTTATTTTGGGAGTGATACTTCAAGCTATATTCGTAGGGCATTGTTCCTAGCAAAGATTACAGACAATGCTTGATTCCAAGCCAGATCAACAAGGAAACACACAAGGCATAAACAGCAAAACAAAGGCTATTTGTGAACGTACCAGTCGCTAGAAGCAGAATGTTATACGTGTGCTGGTCTGCTGCCTGGACTTGGTCCACAACTATCTTGGTGTAGTTGTTGCTGCTTACATATAATGGAGCTGTATAATGCACGGAGTGAACCCAGTTTGTCATTTCTGGGTAATCCTTCACTATGTTGATTGTGGCCAGTGGCAGGCTCCTGCTGTTTTTTACACACTAAAAAAAATTATTATAATTATTTAAAAGGAGAATGTAAACTATGGGAAATGGGAAGGTAAACTGAATGTTTGTAGGACACACAGGTTAAGCATTTCTTCATGTATACACAACTGCAGGCCAAGAAATCAGAGACAAACATCTTCTCAAGATATAACCTGAATAGATGGAAGGCAGGGTGTTTTCTTTACAAGACATAACAAGACTGCATCATTGAAGGAAGAGCAATCATGAGTCAATTAGTCAGTAAACGGTTTACAACAATTAGAGGAAATTGTGGGCTTAAAAATACGATAATTACCTTTTAACTACAGGGATAAACTCAAATATACTTCATGTAAAGAAAACAAATCTGAGTCCACAGACTGAAATGCGGAACCAAACATGACGGGGATAAGTAATGCAGACACACATTTTCCATGTTTCCAACCATTAACGTAACCTATTGTGGCTGTTTGGAAGTGTATTGGAAGTGTTGAGAAGTCTCTCTGCACTGGAACCTAGCAACAAAACAAATCCTTACTGTTCCTGGCCTTGGTTTTGGGATGTCGTTGTTGTAGCCCTTAAAAGTTGAAGTCTCAAATATTTCGTCAATCTTTCCCACTGAATAGACGCACACTGCTGTGGAGTTCCTAGAAGAGAAATAAGATAACTAAAGTAAGCATAAAAAGGACAGATAATCATGGTACACCTTTGTCCCATTGACTCATTCTGTTTGTCTATTCTTAGAATGTCCTAAAATAGGGTAAATAGATGTTGTACCCACAAAATTACATATATAACTTAAACCTACAGGCCATTGTTATTTTAGTCTCCATGGGCAAAAACACCTTTAGAAAATGCTGAGCTTTCAATTTGAAGTGACAACTGTTCCAACTGTGTCAGCCTGTTGCTTAGTTGCTGATAATAAAGGAACAGAAAGTGTCTAACCAGCTGCTTGTGAAAAGAGCATAGATTTTGGTGTCGTGCCAATCCTCGGCGTGCATCACATAAATGTCTTGGAGACGGTTGAAATAAAGCGACTCTTCTGGAAACCCACAGACAAGTCGAGCCTTGAGGAAAGATGTCCACATGTTCTGGAAGAATCTTTTTGATCCGCCTTCATCTACCTGCAAAATGATACCAATAAATTACATCAGGGTGACGCTCTTTCACTTCCCTTGCAATCTGAAATGTATTAACTAAGGGTTATTTGATAGGATCATGATATCTGGATATCTTATTTTGTAAATAACAGAGGCGCTGAAAAAACTATATTTCACTACAATAACAGTAAGCCAGGCCGGTTAATTGAGGAAGAAGCCTGATCCCTTGGCACAGGTGGTGGAAATGATACCCCTCTGCAGCAGATGGTGGCGCTGCTACATTATTCTGGTTAATTATACAGTATGAATGCCTTGATTAAAACCCGTCTTTGTATTCACATAACTGCGGGATATCACTCTGCCGGCCTCAGCCTTTGTTCCTGGAAGAAACAAAGATTAAAGTCAATATAAAAGAAAACAGGATGACAGACGGTGTCATTTCATCTCCTTTGTCTGGCAAATTCAGGAGGGATTACTATAGGAGACACAGCAGACACTCCCATTGATTTCTGTTTATTATAATAAAACCTAGAACAATTAAGTAATTGTGTGAGAGAACATCATGTAAAATGTATTAATTTATATACCACATTATAAAACTAATTAAAGCCTGGAGTACAGACTTTGTTCTGTTAGGACCATCTGATTCCATCCATGTGTAAAGTTTCAAAGTTCCTTATTGAGCTTGGAAACAACTGTTGACAAAATAACCTCACCTCAAGGTTCATTTAGTAGGTGTTAGCACATGACCTTGGCAAACGCTATCTTCTGATGAAGGTCATGGGATGTGATTGAAAGCTTCAGAGCAGGTGAGGTGAGATTGTTTTTCAACTGGTATATTGCTGTTTTTCAAAATTATTTCAAATTCGCATTCTTAGTCTTAAAACTAAAGAGTATTTGTATTAATATTGGTGATCCTGGTATTACTTCATATTGGATCATATTCAAATTGTGTAGTAAGGCCCACCCATGGGTTGAACTGAGTGAATAATACTGTCATCATCATTGTCTCATCCTTTTACTAAAACTAGGATTAGTAAATATTGCTTTATAATAAAAGCATTTAGATTTTTAAAATGAATACCTTCAAAACAACCAACAGTTTACATATAAATTGCCTGCTGGAGTCAATGAAAGTGGAATCTACCTTCTATGTTACTTTAATAAGATTTGGATGGCTATTAGCTTGATTACTGAAGCTGAGTTGAAAAAGGTTTTGAGGAATTTACTGTAGCAGTTTAATAAGATGAGAGCTTGACTGAGCCTACATCAGTGTCCGGCGTACCTTACAAACTCTGGCAACCCTAGATATCCAGGGGTCAGCCTCCGGGTTGTGATCGGAGTTCTTTTCACGGAAAAAGATGTAAATCTTCTCATTGTCGGGGTCTTCCTCCCGCTTCACCCAGGAAGCAGAGATGAATGTGGGCTCTGTGGGAGGAGGGCACGTTCAGCAAACTGTTTCGCTGTCTACAATGCAGTGCAAGCACACAATATGTGACGAAAAAGGTTGTCATGTGAAAGGAAAACAAAAGATGATTAAACAATATGTTGAGGGTTGAGCAGTTTCAGGAAAACCTCCCTTAGAGTTCCCCCGATTAAAGGATATTAAACAGGTGCATCATTTTCAACAGTAAAACTAATTCCTGGTGATTTCCCCTGTTTATGCGGTCTGTGATGGCCCTATAACTCTTAGTTTAGTGTTCGTTGGTTATAAAGTATTTTTTGTTGGAAATAAACCAAACCTTTTTGGAACTTTTGAAACCTGTTTTGCCTTGTGCTTTGACTGTTTGGCCCACGACAGAGTATTCTTGTATTTAATTCAGTGTCACATCACAATGCTAATGGACATGCAGTGTTGTATTCAACCTATATAATGAACTTATATCAGTTATTTACCCACCTGAGATCCAGTTATCATACATCCAGACATTAGTTCTGCTGCCAGCTTTCCTTCTGAATTGTAATGAACTTCCATCAGCATCCAAGGGTGCAGCTGCATATAGATTTCCCTCTAAAAAATGCATAAAGGCATCGAATAAAATGAGTTGAAACTTTAAATTATTGAGCATATTGCTATGAAAATGCACTGGCTTGCCAGCTCTATTATCACACATGACTGGACACAGTTACATAATCCTGCTGCAGCCTCGAATCACACTTTTAAACTTTAAAAACATAGTCTATGGAAAGCGTTATTTATAACATACCTACTGTGAGAGATAGGGAGTTATGTGTGTACACAAACGGAGAGATGCCCATCCCCTCATAACTCTCCAATATTTCATAAGACTGATTGTTCACTGAAGAAAACTGCAGAACCACAGAAAGTCAGCAGAATATAGTGATAGTTAGTTCCAGACAACATTGGAAACTGTGGAAAAATAACAAAGCATTCAATGCCAGCCACCCAACACCCTACTGAAATTACAGACAGGGTGCTAATTAAAGTTTTATTAGAACCTCTTCACCACTTAGTTCAATCAGCTTTGCCCGGTACCGGTAAAAAGGGGCCAGACAGATATGAGTATGTGCAACACATATTCATTGATGTATGCAAACACTTACAAGCTTCCAACACTGTGGTTTGTGTCCATTTGTTCCACAGACAAACAGGCTGTCCTGAAACTTCTCAATAACAGTGACGACATTTTCACAGGGGCCCTGCAAATACACAGAGGCGGTTACTGTCAAGTCATCACACACAATATATAAACGGTATATTTCATCCAAACTTGTTGAGCAGTCATTTCTGATCACAACAATCATTATTCTCCAGTTACTAACCTCTTGGCACTGCTGTCCCTGTGCTTTCAGAGAAAAATTCTGCAGGAGACATCAATTGGTAGAAAAATTAACAAAGCTTTTACTTAAGGATAGTTTTAAATGGAACATTTTAAACAGTCCTTATCAATTACTAACCAATAAAGAATGTTGCACTTAAAGCTCTGCTGAAACAGCTGGTGTTTTGGGCAATTGCATAATGTTTGTAATAGCTGGATGATAAAAACATTTTATTTAGTAGTAGAAGTAAACTATTTTATCTTTTCTTTCTCAGATAAACTCCCTTAGGCAAAACTTATCTCACTCAAGATAATGTATTCTACTGGAATAGCTTAAGCTGCTTCTTACACAGACTAATTCATTAGTGAAATGAAGATCTATGTCTGTCTTATGGTCAGAACTGGGGGCCACATTTGCTCTAATTTCTTGGAAACCAATCAACACCTATTATTGATGATGGCTGCATTATTTGATATTCTGGATTATTATATTATTTTAAAAAACAGGGTCTGTGTTTGTGACATGTGTTCAACGCCTGCTGTTGATGACCAGCTCCTACTATCTTTAATCTAATTGAGCCGGCTTTGAAACGCCATATCTGTCAGTGGGTGGACAAACATACAATGGCTCTTTCATAACCATCTGCTACAGTGCAGCATCTCATTATGACCCCAGATGCATAAACTCCACTGCCAACCCTCATGAACTACACATACATTAAGCTGGGAGCCCATTAATAAATCATATAAAGTGAAACAACAAAATCAAATTTTAAAAAAGTGGTTCAAAAGCTACTAGTTCAGAAACACCTACCTCTTTGATTTGATAGTTATCCATATCAAATTGTAGGACAAAATCAGTCCCCCCAACATACATCTCCTCTTCTTCATAGTAGAACACAGTATGGTTTTGATAGTTTGGGTATTCTAATTCACCACTAATAATATCTGAAGGAAAAAAGAAGAATGGACTTTTAGATCAGAAAGGATGTTAGTGAAGGTCAACATGAACCTTGTCAATCTTAGCGTGCTTAAAAAGGACTTGAAGGCAGGATTAACTGTGTAACGTATTCTTCCAAACATCTACACTGGTTTGAGACATTGATTTTATACGAATACAGCTAAAACACCGCGGGATCGTTTGACCAAGATCATAATGGTGAAGAGGTCACACGTGAACGTTACCTTTGATCAGAACTCTCGGCGCGTCTTTAGTTCCAAGAAACGGCGTGTCCATCACACCAAGGACTAGTTGAAAATCTCCCGCAAGCCAAATAAAAATAAAAATAAAACTCCTCATTTTGCGCCTTAAATATGTGTAGTGGACATTTCCTTTACTTCTGTCCGTGTACGCTGTCCTCAACCCCTCTCTCCCTTCGCAGTATGCAGACCAGAGAGAACACCAGCGTGCAGGTGCTCCGTCAACCGATTAATCTGAGAATGACCGTGGCTCACTTGGAAAGCAGACTAGAGGGAGGCGCGGAGGGCTGGCGTTTCCGCTTTTTGAATTCAATTTTTTTTATATAGCGCCATATTATAACAAAGTTATCTCAGGGCACTCAATCACATGGAGCCGGTCGAGACCAACTTCCACACATACAAAGACCCAACGTTCCACACATACAGTTCGATCCCCCTCTCCTCCTGTCCACATGTTGATGTGTCTTTGGGCAAGACACTTAACCCTAAGTTGCTCCTCCAGCACCTCGTATGGCAGCTCCGTCACCATCAGTGTGTGAATGTGTGAATGAATCCATATACCATCACAACTGAAATGTTACTGGAGCCATGACAGAAGTTTGATATGTGCGTGCACTGAGAAAGTACTTTGCTTCTGTAAATGGTCAATAAGTGAATTTCCATCCACATGTTGTGATGTGCAAATTGAAAAAAATTGTATTGTAAAATTGTAAATTGTAAATTGAAAAAAATCTAAGTGGAAATGCCAAATAAATAAAATAGAAAACACAAAAAAACTTTAAACATTGCTAAAAGGTTTTTATGCTTGGCTGAGGTGGAAACATTTTATCAAAAAGCAAAATGTGACAAAGTGCAAGAGAAACAGACTGTGCAAACAAATGATGATGTACATGAAGCATGTGACTTAAATATCCACAGAGGAGACTAGAAACAGTGAACCAACAGTTTTGGATGGAAATGCACATTAATTCACATTTTCTTTTTCCAATATATTCTGTTAATTACTGTTGGCTACAATAATAAACACTTTTCACATTGATTTTTCACATTGATTGGTCATGTGGACTCACCGGAAGTAAGCAAACAAGTGCATTTCCCAAAATGTCACACTAGTCCTTTAAATTACAACAGCCGTGAGCTGATGGAGTATTCTGTTTCGCTTGACAGAGTGGAGCACTGTGTAGCCAATATTGCCCTAGATGTATACCTATGTGACTGTGCACACCACAGTTTGACCATTTGTCTAAAAATACCTCTCTAGTTTGATAGATATTTAATTTTAAATTAATCATCTCAGACACATGTATAAGCATGTAAGCTACCCTCAAATGAAATACTCATAAAATAAATTATTTAAAGATTAAACATTGTGTGACATGACAAATTATGTGGAAGAGAGTTTAATTTATGGCTTAAAAAACATATTTACAGCCTTTGACTTTGGCATTGATATTTTGTGTGGCAATTATTCTTTACACATACCATGGCGTGCTTTTGGCTATGGTCTGATTCAGCATTACAGTTCTCTTGTGAGGTGTGCTGAATATATTGGCAGGTCAATAATTCATTCATCCAGCAGGAAGCCAGGCAACTAAACTGTAACCACTGCTGTTGTTTTTTGTCACAGGCTTCTCCAACTGAGCTAATTCGGCTTTCTGGATCCTTTGAAAAGCTAAAACCGCAAATTGGGATCAGTAGAATTCTACATGAAGAATAGTTGCTGTGTTGATTTTGATTACGAGTTGAAACAACAAGGGCAATTAGAGAAAGTCTCATTTCAAATATGCCCTGGGTTTTTTATTAGCATGCCTAAACGTAATTATTACAACATGGTTAGACCTCTCCCACAGTGGAAATGCCTTAATGGTGTCCATGGGAACCAAAGCTGTTTTGTGCACTATAATTTCCATTGGTGTATGGTGAGGGAACTGTTACATTCACCTGTTTTTTATTATTGGCTTCTTTTGTTTCAAGTCCCACATTAATCAGCCATGGAAACAAATCTATGTGCTACAAATTATTGAAGTGATATTTGAAAAGTCTGGCCACTGTGGAAAGTAGATATTTTATGTTTAAAGCTTGAGCTCAACCCACAAATTGATATTCATGCATGTGGACTATTCATGTGAAGAGAATTGCTTTGGCAAAGAAATGTAAGGGTAGTCACGCATGAATCGTTTTTAATGTGAAAAGAGAGAGATCAGATGCGAGCACACAAGGAAGGTAAGGGGTAAGGTGGACATGAAATGTTTCGGCTGGATAGAATTTTTGGTTCAGACATGGAGATAGAGGGCGAGTGTGTAGTCATGTCAGGGGTGGGGAGGTCATTGCACCACTGGGATCACAAGGAGAAGAGAGCTGAGGTTTTGAATTCAATATGAGGAGCCAGAGAGTTGGAGAGGAGGGGATGAAATGGAAGAATTTAGTGTGGTTGAAAATGAGACAGGCTGCAGCCTTCTGTATGAGTTGTAGAGGCTGGAGAAAGGTCTGATGGGAGGCCGGCCAGGAGGGAGTTGTAGTAGTACAGGCAAGGCATGATAGAATCTGAACAACAAGAAAAGAAGAGAAGGAGGAGGTGGTTGTGGTTGCGTCGTGCGTGACTCAACACAGTGTGGTGTTGTCAGTGAATCCGAAGGCTTCTACAAAAGATAGGATTTACTGAAGAAGAAAAAAAAGTGTAGAGATTGATGGGGTTGGCAGGCATTCAACTGCAGATGTCAGCTCGGCACGCAGAGGTGCAAGCCTCAATATGCGTGTTGATGGGAGAAAAGGGGAGTTTAGTGTTGTCAGCACTAACAATGCTAGGAAAACTTGTGGGATGTGATAGCAGAATGGAGGAGAAGAGGAGCAGCAGGGGCACTGCAGCCCTGAGGGTGTAAGTGACAGCGGAGTCCCCCCGGTGAGGGCAGAAATGGGTTTCAGTTAGGAGATGAATTACGAGAGATTCTTTGGTGAGCAAACATGGCAAGGAGCATTTGAGGTTTACAGGGTTCAAAGCAAAAAAAGCCTCTAAAGAGGTTATCTCTGCAAGCCAGACCACTCACACAAAGGACAGACATCTATTGATCTTTACACGTGACATTTTCTTCAGACCTCCACGAGCCTGGCCAGGTGAAAGTCTGGCCTAGACACATTACAATTGATCAATTGATTGATTGATTGATTTATTGCTAACATTACATTCTATCTAGTAGACAGATGAGAATTTCTACTTTATTACCACAAAATAAGCATTACACCTTTTGTGGCTTTTTAGCAAACAGCAGGATGATGGTGCCCTGAGATAACTTTTGTTATGATATGGCGCTGTGAAAATAAAACTGAATTGAACTGAATTGAATTTGTTAGATCAGCCTTTCTCAACCAGCGGGAATATAAGTGTGCTGCCTCAGAGGTAGTGGTACTGCCAAATGGTTAGTAGGTAATTAGCAATGCTAGTTATTTTTTTTTATCTAAATGTGCTCAATAATTAATAAAGAATTTTGAATTAAATGCATTATTTTAATGACCAGTCAGGTTTGAATATCACCACTCCAATGACACATCATCGGGTAGAGACAAACATGTTTTGACGCTTTTAGCTAGCTAACTATCAGATGCAGTGACACAAAATGGATCAGGTTTTGAAAAGAAAAGGGTTTTTGTGGGACAACACAGTGCCACTAACAGCTATAAAGTGTGTGAGGAGGAAATATGACCCCGAATACATTAGATTTAGATTCATAATGGCAGACAGTGATGCTGAGCCGAAAACACAGTGTGTTGGATGTGGTGAAATCGTGTCAGATAAGGCGCAAACCGACCCTGTTTTTAAAAATTTTGGGATTGAAATGATTAATAGTTACCAAATGTTTTTGAATTGATCCAGTAGATCGCCTCTGCAAACAGGCTGTAACATAATGCTTGCAGGTTATTGCACCCTTGAATAATACAGCCATTAGTTGTGTGCTTGCGCTTATAAGTGCGTGCTGCCTGATACGGTTGCTCCGCTCGTCTTACTTGCTCTTTTAAATCTTTTTGTTATTTAACTTTGTACTTATGGGTTTTTTGTTTGGTGTTGACTTGTTGG
>JAVQJD010066436.1:0-13209 GCA_036023655.1 Nannoperca australis | reverse complement strand
CTGTCTCCCTGCCTGTCTGCCTCTCTCTCTGTCTGTCTGCCTGCCTGTCTCCCTGTCTCCCTGCCTGTCTCTCTGTCTGTCTCCCTGCCTGTCTGCCTCTCTCTCTGTCTGTCTGCCTGCCTGTCTGTCTGCCTCTCTCTCTGTCTGTCTGCCTGCCTGTCTGCCTGCCTGTCTCCCTCAGGACCGGTGTTCTTCACAGTGTGGCAGCTGCTGTCCAGATGTTTCTGTATGTGAGCAGTGCTTCAGACTGGCAGAAACATGTGACTGTCGCCTGCCAACGCTGCGCTCCTGTCGGGCCGAGTCGTGTCCTTCTCCGTCTGTAAGTGACCTCCAAACACCATCAAACACCTCCAAACACCATCAAACACCTCCATACACCACCAAACACCATCACCACCATCAAACACCATCAAACACCTCCAAACACCTCCAAACGCCATCATCACCTCCAAACACCACCAAACACCATCAAACACCACCAAACACCTCCAAACTCCATCAAACACCATTAAACACCACCAAACACCATCAAACACCTCCAAACTCCATCAAACACCATTAAACACCATTAAACACCAAACACCTCTAAACACCATCAACACCTCCAAACACCTCCAAACTCCATCAAACACCAATCAGGTGGGTTCTTGTGTTGTGTGTTCCCTCAGTGTGTCCGGTGGGACTGCGCCTGCACCTGTCAGCCTCCAGAGTGCGACTCCTGCAACTGTCTCTGCTTCGAGATCCGGATCAAGTAGAAGAGGAGGACGGAGGAAGGTGGAGGAAGACGCAGGAGGACAGAAAAAGATGGAGAAGGACGCAGGAGGACGGAGGAAGATGGGGGAGGACGCAGGAGGACGGAGGAAGATGGAGGAGGACGCAGGAGGACGGAGGAAGATGGAGGAGGACGGAGGTGCACGAGTGCCGCTGTCAGATGAGTGACTTACGTGTTGTTGAACGCGTGGCTTCATTAGAGAGTTCACACTCTTCTTCGGACCTTTCACCTGTAAATGATGCTGCTGCTGGCGTCAGATCTCCTGGTTTCAAGTCGAGGCTGCTGTTGTTCCCTGTCTTTAAATGTTTCACACCGAATGCTTGATGTAGTCAGCAGGATGGAACCCTCTGTCACTGTGCATCATGTTCAGATATAAAGACATTTATTCTATACTATTCTAATATTAGAGTACACACTTGTTGACAGCTCTGTGGTTTTTCTGATGTAATAAAATATCTGCTGATATGTAACACAGTGCTGCGGGTCACCAGCACCAGAGGTCACACGCCGCCTCACTGAACACTGAGCGTGAAATCTGTCAACTGTTTTAATAATCCATGAATCGTTTCTGTCATTTTTCAACATCTGCTGCGTCCGGCTTCTTGAACGAGAAGATGTGCTGTTATTTGTCCTTCCTGACAGTAAACGAAGCGTCTGTGCGTTTCAGGCTGTTGCTCGAACAACAGAAGCGACTTGAAGACGTTACTTTGGGAAACATTTTATAGCCTGAAGGATTAATGGTGAAACGACTGAGTAGATCACCGACTGCGTCGCTGTGTGATCAGTCAGCTTTGTTGTCTCTTACACATTTCAAAGCTTTATATTTCAATAAAGTTTTCATTGACAATAAGCAGAACCAAACCAACCCTCTTGGTCTCACTTCCTGTCTTCGGCTCACTGGTTCCTCTAAATCCTTTAAAACATCAAACAAACAAGATGAAGTGGAGGTTTGGAGTTTGTTGTTCTGTTTGCTGAACCAGACTTCTTCTTTAACGTCAGAACATGTCGTACGTGTAAAGAAAAGCAGCTTTGTGCTGTTCTTTTATAAACAGTCTGGTTTAAATCAAATTGTGGGTCCATGGGTTTGAAAGTATCTGGTTTCTCCCACAGTCAGAAATGATACGTATGTTTTCTATAATAAACCTTTGTTATTGTGTTTTCAGTGTTCTTGTAATATTCAGTTCACGTCTGCTGCGTTAGCTTCATCTTAAAGTCGTCTCTAAAGAAAACACAAGATCTGAAATCATGTTCATCACCACGTCTGTCAGTCTGAAACCTCTTAGATATTATGGGATGGACTGTGATGATCATGTTCCCCTCAGGATGACCTGTGAGAACTAACTAGCTCATGTTAGCATGCTAACACCCTAACACTAAGATGCCGATCAAGTTAGCATTATCCTTGTGAGCATGTTAGCATTTAGCTCGTCAGCCTCTCGAGGATTGCGCTGTACTGTCTCTATTATTTGGTCCACCCCATTTATATCAGCGAGGCCTTCATCCTGCAGTTTCAGACCAACCTGAACATGATAATCTTCATGGATTCATTCCAGGACTCGTCAGCTGTTAAATGTACTGTTCATGTGTGGAACTGCGGATCACGCCGTCCAGCTCGAGCGGCTGACTTGCTATCGAGCAGCCAGTTCCTGTTGGAAGAGCCTCCAGCTCTGCATTGCAACAGACCCCACCCGCCCGTCACAGAGCCTCTTCAGCCTGCTGCCATCAGGAAGGAGACTGAAGAGCCTGTGACCAGAAGACTGAAGGACAGCTTCCTTCACCAGGCTGTCAGGATGCTGAACTCTCTCCCTGCTCTTCACAATGACAGACACTGTGTCTCTTTATGCCTGGTCTTTGTGTTGGTTTGTTGGTTGTATGTTCTTTGGGCGACTGTATTGGTATGTTTTTGTGTTGGTTATATTTACTTGTGTATTCTGTGTTCTTTTTTGCACCGAAGGGATTGAGAGAAACGATATTTTAATCCTCTGTATGTCCTGTACATACTGCAGAAGTGACAATAAAGACACTTGAACTTGAACTGTAGGTCATGTAGGAAACAGAAATATCTTCAATATCAAACATGTCATGGGTTGAAAATGTTTCAACGTCATCAAATCTTTATAAAATGTGTCGACTCTCTCAGCACGAAGGAACACGTCCAACAGGAAGGACGTACTCAGGTGGCCGTGACAGAAAGACAGCGGGGACTTCACATCTACAGGACGAAGCTCAGCGAGACGTTTATCTTTCAAAGCAAATAATAAAGTAAAGTGCAGTCGAGAAGAGAGTCTGGGAGCATGAGGTAGATGACAGACAGGCGTTCCTCAGACCTCAAACAGTTTGTAAATCTAATTAGTTTCATTCTACCAAGTTAGTAATTTCAAGTTGTACATAAATGATGCCGTGTGCATAATGAACAAACACTTCAGGGTCCCCTTTAACAATCTTCCACCAAAATAATCTTCATTTGAGTAAAACTGATTGACACATTTTATGAAGCTTCACACCCCGTCACATGCTGGGATGTCAGACTACACACACACATTTCTTCAGTGCTGCTGAAACAATTCTTCATTTTACACTTTTTTTTAGATCAAAGCCAAGTGAAGCTTGTGAGGAGAGTCACACGAGAAGAGAGCTGACAGCATGAATCATGTGTTCATAACACGCTGGATCTGCTGACAGTGACTACCTTTACATGCACACAACACTTCATGTGTTCACTCTTATTCTGAAAGAGACCACGCTCCTGCTCAGCTGCTCACATGATGATGATGATGAATCTTCCTCAGCCACCTCTCAGATGTTTGCTCTTGTTGAAACCTGTTGATCTCAGTGTTTCATCGTGTTTAACAGCAGCGGTGTTCATCCTCCTCTCCTGCAGACTGTCGGCCGGCTGCTTTGTTTACAGGGGAAACAGGAAGTGAACGAGCAGCACACGTGTTCAAAGAACGCTCCTGAAACCTGAAGTTATCTGCAAGAGACAGGACTTAACGTGAACACGCTGTACGCCGGAGATGCTGTTCACTTTCAGAATAACGAGTGTGCATGTAAACGTAGTCGCTGTGTAGAGGAGAAAAAGAAGCTGTTAGAGTAGAAACCTGAAAGCCTGATTTAACCCGGCAGCTTCATCAGAGGCACCATCAGGCCACAGAGAAGTTAACGCTGGAGCTAGCATTGTTAGCTAACATCGTCTTTCACATTCACGGCTGTTCACATTCATTTGCACTCTTCACATCGTGCAAACTGCCGTTCACAGAAGAAGGTGGAGTTTCTATGAGAGGAGGCGGAGACACGCGCAGACCATGAGGAGGTGGAAGAAGACGAAGACGGGGGAGTGGCCTGCAGCGCCCCCGCTGGAGGTCGCGGTGGTGCCGTTGCCGGCGGTGCTGTTGGTGGTGGAGGCCGGAGATAAGAGCGTCCCCAGGGTCTTAGTCAGGAAGGATTCAAAGGTGCTGAGTTTGGTGAAGACCATCGTGCTTGCGCGAGTCAGAGCGGTGCTGTTGTTGACGCCGGACAACACGGCCGCCTGGAACCACGAGCCGCTCAGCTTGCACATTATCGGACCGCCATAATCCCCCTGAACACAGACCCAGACTCAGTCACATGAGGACATCATGAAACCACAGAAAATAATACTTTCTCTCGTCGTGATGTTTGATGCCTCTAGTGGCTCCATTAACATCTGCTCATCTGAAACATTTACACGGATTTTGGAAAATAAATGGATAAAATAAAATAAAAATGCTGGTTAGCTTAGCTTAGCATAAAGACTAGAAACAGGGAAACAGCTAGTCTGTCCAAAGGTAACACCCCCCCCCCACCAGCACCTCAGGTTAACTCCAGTTTTTTATTAGGAAAGATTTAGAGGTGGACCTTAGGTGTTTTAATGTTTATGGGTCGCTGATGACACAGAAAGACGGAGGAGGGTATAATAATAATAATAACAATAATACCGACCTGCTCCAGCGTAAAAGAAGTTGTACAAATGCTGCTGGTCGATGAAGCGTTCCCACAGTTCACCACCGAGGTCTCGATCTCTTGCAGAACTTGTTGAACTAAAGTTGAGAAAGACGAGGAGGTTGTGAGACGTCTGAATGTGCTTGTGTCAGATAACACTGAGTCACACTGTGGACTCACCCCCCCCCTCCGCGGGACTCCAGCCGGCGGCCCAGCAGGTGGAGCCGGCGGCGAAGGTCTGCCCGTTGTCCAAGCAGATGGGCTGGATGTAGTTGGACAGGGTGGGCTGGGTGGCCAGAAACAGCAGGGCCACGTTGGACCCGGTGAAGTTGCTCAGAGTGATGTTTGTCACGTTCACTGTCACCGCAAACGGGTTGGACCCGTTCTGGTTCAAACCGCCCAGAACCACGGTCCACTGAGACGGTATGGCGGAGCTGGGGAGGTAAAACGGACTGGATGAGGACTGAGGAGGACTCAAAACTTCAAGACGTCTCATTGGTTTAAAACAACCACCGTTTACAGGTTCAGCCTCTTGGACGGACAGATTGTTACGTTTTGTTACGTTACCATAGAACGGAAAGGAATCGATTACGTTTCTGTCATTTTTTAAGAAAAGTCAAACATCTCCAGCTTCTTAAATGTGAAGATTTGCTGCTTTTTTTTCTCATTTCTGACAGTAAATGAAGCGTCTTTTGGGTTTCGGACAAAAGAAGCGACTTGAAGACGTTTCTTTGACATTTTATAGACGATTAATGGTGAAAATAATGCAGATGTTACTAATGTTGAGCACAGTGAACGCTGTTCATGCTCAACATCTGCATTGTGAGCCTGATAGCATTCAGATGTTAGCTTTTAGCTTCTGTTCTTTAGTTGCTCAGACAGGTTGGCTTGATAGTCTCACCTTGAGAAGCAGTTGGCGTCGCTCAGCACAGCGTTCACAGCCACCAGAGTCCCACCGCACACGTGACTTCCATTATAGTGCAGGCTCGCCATCCACGGCCACGTACCAGCTGCCACCACAGAGTTTCCCCCCAAAATACGTGAGTTCAGGGGGGCCTGACCACAAACCACAGCTGCAGAGAAGAACCAGTGGTACATCATCACAAACCGTGTAACCTCGGACCCGATCCTGTCGATCCGTCATCACGAAACCACACAACTTTATTTTTGATCATGGCCGAGATCCCAGAGTTCCCAAATATACCAAACATGTCATCCTGAATAAAACATCTGGGATATTTTATAGTAAACATCACACAGCTTCAGTGATGAGTCGGATCGAGCTGAATCAGACTTAAACTGTGTAGGAAAAGATTGTGCAGACGGCAGGCACCCACGTGGGACTGTGGTTGTAGCCGGGGTGGTTGGAGGAGGTGATGGCAGGCCAGGACAGGTGACGCTGAGGTCGCTGTCGGTCCCCGGGGACGTGTAGGTGACGAAGCCCGGCTGGTTGCTGGTGATGACGCTGTTGATCCAGGACTGGTACTGGGACACTCGGGTGTAGACTCCGGGGAAGTTGGGCAGAGCACAGCCGGCTCCGAAACTCACGATTCCCTCCTGGATCCAGCGGCCGTTCTGCTTACTCACCAGTGGACCTCCTGAGTCCCCCTTTGAGGACAGACACATTTAGGAGAAGGAATTCCTGCAGGACGTCAAATCTGAGAAACACTGGAGTGAAAATGATCACCTGGCAGGAGTCCTTCCCTCCAGCACTCAACCCGGCGCACATCATGTTGGCTGTGATTGTACCGACTCCGTAGTCACAGTTGCACTGTCTGTTGCCCACAATTGGCAACTCCACCTCCATCAGGTTTCCCGGCGAGGGAAGGGACACTAAAGAGACACAAATTCAGATTAACAAACAACACAGGAGGTGAAATATATCCATGTGTAGGTCGGTGGACTCCTCAGGTGTTGCCAGGTGTGTCTATGAATCACTACCTAAAGGATCAAGAAGGATCATCAGAAGTCCCAACATGAAACAACAGGACAGGTCGGAGAACCAGCGCTACGTCCACGTCACAACACTTGTTATTGATCTTCTGATGCTGTTTACATCACATCCAAAGTTTCCATGAAACTGGAAACGCTGCAGTTTCTGATCCATGAGGGCGACATGACGTCTCACTCTGTTCTACTGATGCACACAAACCACTAAACATGTTTTTAAACAACGCACATTTGAAAATGTTTGTAATATTTGTTTGTTAGACCTTAAGGACGCACGCAGTCCGACCTGGAGAGAAACTCTGAACATAACCAGAACCTTTCTTTGCTTTAATGAGCTGTCCTCCAGCGCCATCACAACAAACTGGTGACAGTACCCGTGCAAGCTGTTAGTTACTGGAAGTAAAGGAAGAACTACGTTTGCATATAAAATCTCAGAAAACAGTCGTTGCAACCACGTCAGTCACGCTCTCTGTGACAGTAAATGTGATGCAGTTTCTTGATGACCCACCTCCAGTTGCGATGGTGCCCCACCCGGTGACCCAGGCGTCGGTGCCGTTGAAGAAGGTGCTGCCGGTGGCCGCCAGGCAGACGGGCACAATGTAGTTGGTGAAAGACACCGGGGAGGAGAGCTGCAGGAGGCACAGGTCGTTGTCATTGGTTGCAGAGTTGTAGTTGGGATTCCTGATGACCCGCGTTACTGTCCGAGACACCGTGTTGGCGTTGGGTGCTTTCAGAGTCTGGAGGCCCAGAACCACAGCCAGATTGTTGACGGAGCTGCGGCAGTCAGAAGAGAAAAAACCCGCAGTTAAAGACGTGGAGAACAGAGCTGCAGTCAAGAGTCAAGAGCACTTCAGCTCTGGTGCCACATGAAGAAGAACACAGAGCAGAAGTTCTCCACCTTCTGACGGGTGAAGATGAAGAAAGAACAACATTAACTTGTTTCTCCTTACGATGGGAAGCAGTGAGCAGCAGTCAGCACCCACTGGTTGTTGATGAGGGACCCTCCACAGAAGTGGAACCCACCAGTCTGCAGGCTGACCTGCCAGGGCCAGCTCCCTAAAGGGGCCACCTCTCCTCCAACGATCCTGCTGTTGAGGACAGCCACACCACACACTGCAGAGACAGTAAAGACCCAGTGAGCAGGACGCCCCCTCATCAAGGTACTGACAACAGTACATCTACAGACAGGAAGTGGAAGGTGTGCAGAGACACTTGGACTTACCATTTTGTTGTGAGTGAGACTCTGAAAACAGAAACAAACACAAACGTTTAAAACAGCAGCGTACATTTATATTAACATGTGATGTCCATGAGAGGAACATTTAACCATCCTGTAATCCACATTTGTATGTTCAACAGTAAGTGAACGCATCGCAGTTCAAATGCATCTCAGTACGCACAACAGACACCCCGATATTGAGCCTGTAGCGTGGGTCCTACATTTCCCATGATGCTACTCTTTCACGTTCTCTTAAACTCCAGAACTCCACTTTGTAACCTGAAGGACTTTGATGACATCACAGTGACATCATCAGGGTTACAGAGCTCCTCCCACAGAAGACTTTTATTTTTATATATATACATTTATTTTATTTTATTCACATATATGTTTTTATGAGTTTATATTTCACTGCTGGTCAAATTAAAGTCGCACCTCCAGCTTTGACAAACAACAGGGATGCTGTTGTTTATTAGTGAGAGGGTCGATCCTTACATATATATATCGATAGATACTTTATTGATTCTTAAGGGAAATTTCAGCGCCCAGAAGCTTAAATACAAAAACACAAGAAAATCAGAGTAAGAAGACGAAGAGCCGTGCAGTGAGCTGTCACTGTGAAACATCAGCGTGTCGACATGCTCCGCTAACAGCCACCTTTTACACACTCGTCATGATGTAACTGTTGTGTAGGATTGTGCCGTTTGGCATCCCATCAGACTGGTTTTACCTGCTGCTCTGAGAGGCCTGTGAACGCAGCATACCTCGCCCCCCCAGTGGTGGAATCAGCTCCCCACATCCGTCAGACAATCAACCTGTCTGACCACTTTCAAAAAAAGACTAAAGACTCATCTGTTCCGGGAATACAACAAATGTGACACATCGGCTCCATAAAGTCCAGAATTGTTGTTTAGCTTAATTGTACTGTGATTGATAATGAACGGACGTAATCGGTTTCAGAATTTAAAGCTCTTTTTCGTTTTTGCCACTGGCAGCAATGTACTTATCTAGAGAACTTGTGATTCATCACCAGCACTCATATTATTTGATTCGACATCTTGTGGTTTTCGCCCATGATTCTATGCACTTTATGTAAAGCTCTTATTTGGAAGTTGCTTTGGATAAAAGCGTCTGCTAAATGCCTAAATGTAATGTAATGTCAGCAAACACAGGGAGGTCAAACCTCTTTTTGTTTGTAGATCACCTGTTATTGCCTCAGTCCGTTGAGGCCTTAATGTCATAAAGTGCAGTTAAAATGCACATTAGTACGTACAACAGTCAGCGAATGCATCGCAGTTAAAATGCACCTCAGTTTGTACAACAGTCAGTGAAAGCATCGCAGTTAGATGCGCCTCAGGACCTGGTCCCGTCCCTGTTCCCGCTCATCTTCACATGTATCTACAGTTTGAAGATTGGGTTCAATGACTGTGGTAAGGTTCAGAGATTTGCCCACTCCGTCACCAGATGTTCTTGTTGCCCGGGATACGAGGGGGCGTGGCTCCATGGTTACCTGAAACCCACCTGCTGAACACATTTCTCTGAAACCTGTAGTCACCGGGTGCTACACACCCATCTGTCTAATCTGTCCACAAACAACAGAAACTAGAGGTCCCTGAAATACCACACATTCACTCATCTGAACGTTTACTTCTTAAACCCTTAATCTTCTCCTGAAAAGACAGAAAGTCTGCGTTTCCTGAGGATCACATTATATTACATTACATTTTATGCATTTAGCAGACTATAATATAATATACCTGTAATATTATATATAATATTATTACCTTCATTTTAATGTTTTGATAGTTTCTATAAACCACTTATTTCTTCAGATAACTTTATTAATGCCAAAAGGAGGAATAAAATACATGAACGTTCAATTATTTTACTTTAAATAACTGAAAAAGACCTTCTCAGATCTCAAAACTACATTTGTCCATTTAAGGGCGTATTGATGGTTTGGTGTCTTTGACAGAAACTAGTCAAACACAAGTGAATGTAGTCAGTCAGGAGTTTATTTAGTCGTATTACATGAAGAACCCTGACAAACCTCAGCGCCGGATCAAATTAAATCTGAATTTATGAGATTTGACTTAGAATGAATTGAATAAAATTCACACTAGACATAATATAATTAAAGAGAGTTTAAGGACTTTGTAACGTGATCATTTAAACTGCGGCTACTTGAATGATTATCTATAAATAGAAAACATTGTTGTCATGTGCACAATGAACCTTTCTAATTGTTTTACTATTGTGCATTAAGGCACAGTTGTAAATCGGCTCAATGAAGCCATTGCAGATTTGTGGGTTTTCATTTAGAAGGAAAGTGTTTCTCTTTTCCTCTGCAGCACTTCAGAGAGAAACAGTGTGTTGTGTTTTTTGAACTTTTATAAATATAGTTTACTCGAGAAATTCAAAATGTTAACAGATTAACAGACAATGACTTTTCTGAGTTTATTTCTCCCTTCTCTTCTAAATTGGATCATTTTCATCATTTCTATTCGTGCGTATTAATATGCAGGTGTTGTACATTGTATTGCCTCAGTTTAGTTTAAAGCTGAATTTAAATGCAGGATTTGCATTTGTGATACACTTTACCATTATAACAACTTGTCTAACTTCCTCCTCGCACGGCAGCCAGTCAAACATGATTGGTTCAGGTGAGCAGTGTCCTTACCTCGTATCAGGAGAGTCAGCAGAGAAGCCACACAGATCACTTTGTAGAAAGCCATGTAAAAGCCTTTAAGTCAATATCAGTTCTGCACCGGCATAAATAACCTTCTTCCCCCCTCCCTCTCTCCAACACACCTCTCTCTATCTCTGACAAACACTGTTACCTGTCTGATGACACGCCCAACACCTAACCACAAATCAACACCTGGGTTTCACCTGGGTCACCAGGTCACCGTCACAATACATTTAATCAAGTACTGTTAAGTACAATTTAGATATAGACAGAGGGGATAAAACCTAAATACAGATTGTAAAGGTTACAGATTCAGTGTTGTTACCTTGTGACCGCTTATAAAACAGTATCTAGTTGTGGCCTGTTGTCAGATTTCAGACATTTCCCCTCAAGCTTCTCACAGGGTTTCATTTCAATGACAGTTTGAGGCCTAAAGTTGTTAAACTAGCTAACTGTATATAAAGTTGTTAAACTAGCTAACTGTATACTTCTTTAATATGTTATATATTTCCCTCTGAGAGTAGAGTAGAAATACAACAGAAAGTAGCTCAACATAGTATTTTAGTGCAGTACTTGAGTAAATGTTTATTTACTTTCCATCACTGTGTATATCTGATCTTTAAATCATTATTATTAAAACCTCAAAAACTGCAGATTAAAGACGGCTTCCTGACAAAAAAATAAACTCCTGCTGCAGCGTGTGTGTAGTGTGTGTAGTGTGTGTTTGTGTGTGTGTCTCTGTGTGTGTTGTATGTGTGTGTGTGTGTATATATGTGTGTGTGTGTGTGTGTGTGTGTGTGTATATGTGTGTGTATTTGTGTGTGTGTATATGTGTGTGTGTGGTGTGTGAGGACAGTTGTCGTGCAGCAGGTGTTGGTTGTTGGTGATTTATTTAGAAATGAGTGAAGCTCCCAGTCAGCTGTGAACGCACCGCGAGGCAAAGACCAGAACCCAGACTGGGAAGCCACAAACCTCAGAGTCCTGGACAGACCTGAGTCCTGAAGAGTCCTGGAGAGTCCTGGACCTGGTTGGTTCCCTCTGGCCTCTGCTGAAGGTAAGCGACCCGTCTGTCTTGGTTCAGTTTCCTGATGATAGGTGTGGATCAGTTTCAGTGTGTGAGGGCGGATCAGGAGCTGATCTGCAGTCAGTAAACATGTTTGTCAGCTGGACTCAAACAGTTAGCTCCGATGCTAACTGCTGCTAAAACACACAACTCCTGTTTGTCTGTTTCTACACCCGATCAATAACCAATGTACAACCTGTGAATCACCCCCCACAGGTGTGGGCTGGTACCTGTTTCTGTATTCATGATATATTCTATACACTCAGTGATTCTACAGCAACATGCACACATGGAGCTCAGTGTGTGTGTGTGGCTGTAACTCTGGGGGGCAACTGGGGTTTAAATTTAGACTTCATACCCCCCCCCCCCACACACACACACACTCTGAGCCCCTCCCACCTGTTCGAAGGTCAGCTGACTGCAGAAAACAGAGTGGAAACCTGTCAGTCATTTTCATCTCTCACACGAAGCTACAGCTGCTTAGCTTAGCATAAAGACTGGAAGTGGGTGGAAACAGCTAGCCGGCTCCCTGACGAACATCGTGAGAACTTGTGTGCGCACGGCAGCTTCAGGTTTACAGAGTTAGATCTGTTAAAGCTGCATGTGGGGCCACCTGAGGGCCCCTCAGGGTCCCGGCCCCCCAGACAGAGGCCGCTTTACCGTGATAATTCAGCATGGTGACAGTTTGAGAGACGCCAGTCTGTCTGTCTTTCTCTCTGACAGTCTGTCTGTCTGTCTCTCAGTCTGTCTCTCTGACAGTCTGTCTGTCTGTCTCTCTCTCTCTGTCTGTCTAACTGTGAATCTGACTGACGCTGTAACCAATGAAAGGCCTTCGCAGCAGTAAGCCCCACCCCCTGTTTGTTCTGCAGAGGACAAACAGACGAGAGTCCGTGTTGCGACAGAGAAACACAGTCGGTTCTGCAGTTAAAAGATCATCTTCATCACTGCTTGTCAATAACAACATACAACGATCCTTCCAATATCATTTATTGATCAGCTGAAGTGGAGTCAGTGAGCTCAGTGAGCACAGCAAGTGTTCGTATTCAACAGGTGCTTGTTTTTATCTGAGATCAATCAATCACTAGACTGCTGTACCTAATAAACTGGATACTGTTGTGTAATAATAATAATAGTGTGCAGGTGAACAGGTGATGTTTGTGTGTGCAGGTTGTCTGATGGGTCCTGAAGAAGAAGAAGAAGAAGAGGAAGGTCTCAGGTAACAGAGCAGGTGAGTTGGCTCGTCATCATCATCCTCATCCTCCTGTAGAGTCACGTGACTGTGTTTGACACACCTGCAGTGTTGGGGAGTAACTAGTTACATGTAACGGCGTTACGTAATTACATTACTAAATAAACGTAACTGTAATCAGTTACAGTTCATGAGAAAAATATGTAATTAAATGACAGTTACTAATCAAAATGTTGGTGATTACAAAGACATTACATCCAAATATCTTTTTTATAAAAGGATTATTCATTCTGTCCATTTGTCCCGACAGCAGCTCCTTTCAGTGCTGGAGATTCAACAACACTTTCCTCATGAAAACAGAAACAGGCTC
>JAVQJD010066425.1:0-17681 GCA_036023655.1 Nannoperca australis | reverse complement strand
TTTTTTTTTTTTTTTTTTTTTTTTAAAACACAGCTACATCCTCACTATCTCCGTCTTTCTCTCTCAAGGGAAGGGGTGTAATCATGCCACTGATGGATAACTGACAGCACACTTGCGCAGCATCCCTTTCACACAGCTTCTCTTTTTGTTGCAGGCTGAACCATGGAAGCACCATTCCAAACGTCAACATTGTGTGCTCTATAATTTGGCTTTTTCCTGCCTACTGTAATTGCCTGTCAGTGTCTTTATAGAATAAAGCGAAGGGAATGATTGTATTTTTTACCGGACTGTTGAGAGCTGGCCGGCAGAAACATCTGCTGATTTATTTTTGAACTTTTTTTTGAAACGTGTAATGAGGAAGCCCGCACAGTCCTGTGCATTCTGTTCTGTTTGTTGAAGTTTCTCCAAAACATTACACCTCTCTCACTTTTATGGGCAGGCTACAAACTTTTTAGCCGCTAGCTTGTGATGGCAATGTCGATCGGTCAGAAAATCGGTCTGTCCACCATTTTGGCCCAGAATTAAATATCTCAACAACTGTTGGATGGGTTCCCTTGACATTTTCTACAGACCTTCATGTTCCCCAGATGATAACTCGTACAGTCTTTGGCGAAACTGGCTGACTTTTCCTCTAGCGCCTCCAAAATTTGGTACAGGCATTCATGTCAGGATCAACTGTAATCACTTTGATGAGGTCTTTGCTCTCATTGTTTTATGCAATCAACAGTCCAAAACCCAAAGAGATTCACTTTGATACAGGACAAAGAAAATCCGCCAATGAACACAATTGAGAAGATGCAACCCGAGAATATTTGGTATTTTTGATTGATGAATAACTGCAATGATTTATCGATTATCAAAATAGTTGTTGAATAATTGCTGAAAATCGTTTCAGCTCCAGCGCTGAGGTTGACAGAGTTTGCTCAAGTACTTCAGGGTTGACAAAAGCCACATTGTGTGAAATAAACTGCACGGACGTGTAGATTTCGAGCTATTTTCCAAGCCTCATTTTATGCCACACCATCTGTTTCAGGGTACAGAATGCAACCCAACAGCCTCAAGATGTTGCCCCGTATCTCTTTGACCTTCAGAAGTGTATAAAGGTCTTTTAGAGAGAAGCAATCTGAAAAGAACGCCCATTTATGGGCAGAACGACTTGGGACAAAGGTTTCATTTTCTGACAATGTTCCCCACAGGCTCTGTCTGCAGTCCAGCTGAACTAGGCCCGTCTGATCTTTTTTTTGTTTTTAATAAGTGATCCACTCTCTACGGAGTCTTATCTACAAGTTCCATAAGAAAAGTTGTCCAAAGTCTAACAGACTTACTAGTTTTATGACGGAAAAGAGTGTGTGATATTTTCTGACATTAATATAACGCTGAACTGACGCACAGCCATGCAATATAAAAATATCAGAATGGGAAATTAGTCTCAAAAACAGCAGACCAATTTATTTTCCCACTTATGAAATATTATGTTCCCTGTGCAACGTATAGGCAAGATATCTATTTAAAGGGCTGTGTCCTCTCATTTTGAATGAATTCATCCAGTTCTAGCCAAAACATGTGAAGATGTCACCCTGGGCTCCAAGTATTTCTTTTCTAACATTTCATAGGCATTACGAAGGATCCAGACAATGATCCAGACAGTGGTTTTTGTTATTCTACTTATTTGTTAAATTTTAACAGTATTAATGAAATAAATTAGACAGGACAAGTCCACATACGATGGCTCTCTCAAACACTAATCTAAAATCAATAAAAATTTATAATAATGCGTCTGCAGATGCATCGTACTTGACAGATACATTTACATTTTTGACTAGGGCTGCAAGTAACGATTATTTTCATATGATTAATCTGCAGGTATCATTTAATTGTTTAGTTTAAGAAATGTCAAAAAATATTGAAACAACAAATTCCTCTGAGTCCAATGTGACATCTTTAAATGTCTTGATTTGGTCCAGAACCCAACTATGTTCAAATATATTCAGTTTACAAAATATTGAACATAAAAAAAGCTGCAAATATTTACATTGGAAAAGCTGGAACCAGAGAAATATTTTGAGTTTTTGATTAAAAATGACTTTGTTCAATTATCAAAACAACTGCACATTTTCTGTAAATCCTGTAATCAATTAATCCAGTAATCGTTTCAGCTCTGGTTTTTCACCGAAAAGGAATAAAAAACAACAGAAGAACCTTGAGTCCCAGAGTAAAAACAACAGAAATAAACATGTTCACAGCCTGCACTGAGCAGAGCCATGTTTGACACCTTAGGGCAAAGTAAGCCTGCGTTCTGCTAAGGAAGGAAGGAAGATGGACAGCAAATGGGGAATTATGTAGAGTATACAACACACAGTATTATTAGCCTGAGTCTATTAAGCATAATGGCTCCCCTCCTTCACACCAGCAGCACATTTTTAGACCACTGCACAAGCAAACCAACAATAATGTTCATGCTTGGCAAACAAAATTCTCAATTACAGAACTTGTGTTAATACTGCATGTTATTCTGGAAAAAAAAGGCATACACTCTAATGTCCATGTAAGAGGTTTTACAAAATACAAGAATGCAGAGGCACCGAGAGGTAAAGCTTGTGAAAATAATCCCCCACAGAGCTCTTCATGAATTTTTATACTTCACTGTACCTGAGCAATGTATAGTCTAGCCTGTTTTACATTCCCCTCTCGCTAGACATAAAATGCAGTTTCCAGTGTGAATTTTCTAGAGAGACATGTAGGTGGCTCGCTCCCCCACAGACAAAGAAAATAATGTTCATTTGGTGCATCATGTGTGGTCAACGACACCTACGGACGACAGAAGGCAGGAACAGGGCTAATGCATTGTATGTAGTCCCACCTGTCGAAAGCCCATTGTTGCCTTGTGACTGAAAATGCTTGCTCCATTTTCTCTGGTTTCAGACGTGTCCTGAGGAGGGCTGAGTACCTGTGCAGACCTGCTGCTGAGGGATCAGGTTTCAGAGTCCGCCTCTCGCCGGGGATTGAGACGAGAGGACAAAGAAAGAGAGGAGGACTCAAGGAGAAGGAAAAGATTTATTTTTGGCTTCAGGTGTTTCAAGCCACTTGTGTAATTAATAGCTGGTGCCCTGAAGAAACATTGTTCAAGAAAAATCGTATATCTGTCATAAATCTGTCATGTTCAATGCGGCTTTTAAAGGCCTTCCAAAATGTCATTTTTAATCAGCTTACATAAAAACAATCTCTTCTAACCAAGTTAGATGCGTTTTGGTTATTTCACATTAGAGATTTCTGTATTTTTTATTTTTCTATGACCCTTTCAGTGATTCAAAGTGGGTGGGGCTTAGGCTTAGAACATGTTTGAAAAAATAAGTTTTGAAACCATGTTTAAGATGCTTTGTTTATTTCCCTTCTTTCTCACACCTAACTAATTTAAAAGTTAGACATTCTGGGTGCACAGAACATGTATTATATATCTTGTCCGCTTCTGTGATTTCCTACAATTCTCAGAATACCTGCTGACAATCCCTAGAGAACAGGTAAAAACACTTTGCAGCAGCTGTGGTTTATTAGCATAGGTGATGAGCGTAATAGCGTGTGCACTGGGATTATAAGCCCAAAGGAAGACGTGAGTCCTGCTCTACAGCTCAAAACACAGGAGGTCTCGTGATCGCATTGCATTCTGGTCCATTAAGGACACTGTCAGAGGAACTTATCGTTTTATTGCCTATATTGGTTTTCACTCTGTTTAAGTATCGAGGAAAGTGTGTGGATCTGAAGGACTTGCATAAAAAATTGATATTTCCTGTCGATGTTGTAGACAGTAAAGTTTTCCATTAACTTTCAATGAGGCTACTGTGGAAATATCTCAGCATGGTGTGACGTTGTCTGCATTTGACCCGTTATCCAACGTAATAAGGAAAGCACAGTGCCAAACAACAAATCAGATCTCACGCTGCCACGGTAGATTGCCAGAACCATGTCCCATTCCACCACAGTTATCCTCTCATTCCTCCAACAATGCTCAGAATATTGTGAAATCGGAATTTCTGCATCATCATTTATTGACTAACATTCAAGCTTTGAAGCAGGATAATAAGAGACACAACATAAGGATTTACAGAATACGGGGGGGGAAACGGATTCAAGAACATCTTGCATTTCTCCCTTTGATTAGCAAGGGTGTTTAATTTGAGATGTTAAAAGGGAACCAGAACCATTGTCAAGTGTTTTTAATAAATTATGTTCAAGTTCCTTTAAATTACTGTCTTACAACTGACAGCACAATCAAAGCAGCCAAGTCGGCTTTGATATAGCCTAAACTGTGCTGCTAAGCTTCAGCAAAACACTAAGAAAACTAACATCTGGGATAAAAGGGTTTGTCGGAGTTAATGGAAGAACAAATGTTACCATAAGGCTTAAACACATATGTATACACAATTAGGAAAACACATTTTTATCTAAAACATCTGTGGAAAGGTATCTAATATTTTGTATCTGCCTCGAGTCCTTTTGTTGCATTTTTCTCTTGGCGAGACAGATGGGAAAGATAAAAGCATATTACAAGTAGGGCGATTATCACTCTAAATGACTTGCCATAAGGTTTCCTAGGAATTGATCTCGTGGCATGATCGTTACTCTTTGAAACGCTCTCCTCTATGCACTCGACCACACCGGCGTCCGTAAAAACCTCTTAAAAAATGTCATAAATTGCGTCAGCAGATGAGCTGCGCGGATGCAGGGACGGCTCTTAAAGACAGAGGCCTGCTTGAGTGATCGGGTGGTAAGTGCACTCAGAAATCACGTCCATTACATCGTGAATTATGTATTTGAGGGGCGCAGGACACGGGACCGGAGGGGAGAAGTGGTTGTGGGATTTCTGTGGGTAGACTTGGGGCAGAACATAGGGGAAGCTCATGGTCCTGACTCTAAACATCCACCAACAACCCCCATTAACGACATGCCATTAAAGGCAACATTAGGCCATTAACAAAGCACAGCCACACTGCTTCCTACTTAGCCATTAACCCATCCTAATGCAACTCAGTGCCTAACAGTTTGGCAGTGACTTCATTCTTCTGTTTCCGGGAAGAGCCCACATTACCTCATTCAAGTCTCTGGGTTATGAATGAACAAGATAGATTTTTAAATTCCCTGTCAGTAGCAGAGACTAGTGGACGCTAATGGATGTCCATGTCTGATGACTGTGTTTCTTAGGTAAGAAACCAAAAAACTTAATCAATGCACAGTGATATTAAAGCCCTCACTCCCGTCCACTGCTCCCTCCAGTTAAAGTAATTTCATAAAAATAGACACGACCTGAGAGCAAATCACTAGTTTATGGGGCAAATGGGATTATCAAATAATATCTAGCTATTAATAAGAAAAACTACGCATTGCCAACCTGAAACCCTCTGCTGCACAGACAAAGCTCATTTTAATTAGGGCTGTTGACATGTGCAAATGATCACGCAACACCTGTGTGAGTTAACTCTTGAGGCCATACGTAGGTCTTGACTGATCAATCAGGGGTTTAAAACATTTTCAACATTTGAAATAAAAATGGACATGTTTTGTAAAAGAAAAAAAAAGTTGATATTGTATTTTTAATGTTAATATAATAACTAATACACACTCTAAGTCTATTGAAATTAACTTCTATATCTAAAAGCACCAAAGAAAGGATGCCAATTAAATTTACTTATGAGTTTATTTCAAATGTTGCTTTTGTCTAGAGGATAGCAAGGCTGGGGCACTATTAACTCAGACAATTTAGTGTGATTAGAAACCACTCATTCATTCTCAATTATTTCTCAGTAATTTAAATTTGATAACTTTCGCAAATGCCAAGGAGCCTTCAAACTTTATTATACTGGAGGATCCCACAAGCCTCATTGACTGTGTCCTGCTTGCCCAAGCCTAATGAAGAGCTTGCATCCACATGCAGCGACTGCTTCTAATCACAGAGGCTTTGAATTTGTGTAATTTAATCGTGCAGTTACTGAAACCCAAAACCCAAAAGTCTCTTTTGGTGGCTAAAGTTGAGCAAAATCTTAAATACTTAATACTTGTCATCTCTGGCAGGTCTTGGCCAGTGTTCAACGATGTTTCAGCAACACAGAACAACACACATTATCAGATTTACGCCGTGGGCGTGTGCATCACAGGCAACGGGTGTCCTGGAAACGCCACCTGCGGCTCTGGTTCATGTTCGTAGTATGTATTCTTGGGATTTCATTGTATCCAACTAGACTCACAACATTTCAGTTGCACGCATCTGAGTTCAGCAAAGCCTCAGTAACAAGTATCTGATCACATGGTTCCCTGGTGTTTTAAGTGGGTTTGAGGCGCAGGCACACGGTTTCTCAGAGGGTGAAAACTCTTTTTTTAGCCCATGTTAAATCACAGACCCCTTTCCTCCAGCAATCACAGGGAAGTATAATCTACCCAATTAAGGCTTAAAAATGCAGTCACACTGATAATATATTAAATGTTTACAGCCTAATAAAAGCAAAAGAGTGAGGGTTAAAGAGGTGCAGCAGATGGTGTGATACTCCAGATGGAGCCTTTAACAGTGAGTAATTCTTCTCACTAACGAATATAGTGCCCTTTGAATTACTAAAGACTTGAAACAGAGACTCATAAATCTAATTGCAAGAAATAAATCCTCAAGTTTTTATAAAATGTTCATTTTTCTCACCCCCCCGTTCAGCCAGATGTGTTAATAGGCAGTTTTAAAATATTCCCGACACATTCAAAATAACCTTCTTGACATCAAAGTGCTTATCGTCCCACCAGATCTCTTTAAGAGGTATCACATCAGACACAAGGCTGTTTTTTTTTTGCATACAGGCCATAAATCTGCCAGCTTTTCCTGCCTGAAGCTACTGAGCCAACTAAAGCAAGACTGGTAGAATAAGCGTCTGCTCTTTGGATTATATACTGAACATCATTTATGATCAATTTCACAACTAGCCGTAAGGGTCCTCACCAATAACGTCATACCTGCTGTATGACGTTACAAACAAAGAGACAGGCAGACAGACTGGTACTGGAAGGATTAGTGGATTAATTGATTAATCAATGGACAGGAAACAAATAGTCAATCATTTTGATAAACAATTCACTGTTAATGTCATTTATCGAGCAAAAATGTCAAACATAATGGGGGTTCCAACTTGTAGTGTAAGGATTTGCTGCTTTTCTTTGTAAATTGAATTTCTTGGGGCTGTTTGTCAGACAAAACAAGCAATTTAAAAAGATGTCACCTTGAGCTCTGGAAATTGAGGAGGATTTTTCACTATTCTCTGACATTTTATAAACTAAAAGATGAATTTGTTAAGAGGAAAAAAAAAAAGGTAATCAAGTGTTTGGTACTGAAATTAAGACCCATTAGGGTCTCCTAGGGAGCCCTCTAGACACTGTGGAGGTGGTGGGAGACAGGAGAATGATGGACAAGCTGTCATCCCTGCTGAACAACCCATCCCACCCCCTCCAGGACACTTTGTCTGCACTGGGCAGCTCCTTCAGTGGCAGGCCGCTTCACCCATGGTGTCTCACGTAGTGCTTCCTTCCTGCAGCGGCCAGACTGTACAACCACCACGGACCCAGGTAGACCACGACACAAACTGCTACTACCACACTGGCATGCAATACTGTCGTGCAATCCCGACAACAATGTGCAATGTATAGATATATATACACTTTCATAGTATAATACTGTTATTACTGGCTGCTACTTCCCTTGCACTAAATTTATTTCAGTGCTTATTATCTTGAGAAGTGATACTGCATGTCATTACGTGTACTTGTTTTACCATGTTACCTATTTATTTTTTTTACTTTTAATTGATTTTATTTTTCTCTCTCCTGCACTGAACACTTTTGCTGCAACAATGTAACATGTAACATTAGGGCCGCAACTAATTATGATTTTCATAACTGATTAATGAAACAATGATTTTTAAGTATATTTATTTTGCCTATTTGAACAATTATTTGGTCTAGGAAATGTTAGAAAATAGTAAAAAACTGTCCATCACAGTTTCTCAAAACCAGAGGTGATGTCTTCAACTGTATTGTCACCAATAGTGTCCAAAGATATGGGTTTTACAGTGATAAAAAAGAGAAAAACAGCAAATCCGCATTTGAGAAGCTTGAACAAGGGATTAATTATCGATTATCAAAGCTGATAGTGATCTTTGTTTTGTTGAAGGATTAATCGGCTAATCGTTTCAGTTTTTAATCAGTTAATTAAGGCGTTCATCAAGTAGAAATGACAGAACTATGTTTTAGAACACTGCAAATTACACATCTTTGAGGTTTTGGACAGTTGGCCAGATAAAATGAGCAATTTGCACTTGGTCTCTGGGAACGTGATGAGAATTTCCTTTTTATTTTCGGACAGAAACGACAGCTGAATCGGTAACGAAAATAATTGTTGTCAACCCTTGCATGCTAAGATCCAAGACAAAACCTCATGCTTAACATATTATTATCACAATATGCGAACAGCCCTACAGGAGGGTGAAGATGGAAAACAGCCACTGCACCATCAGACTAAAAGCATCCTGCTACTGGTGGCAAATTCGTTGAATTAGATTGTATTTTTATTTTGAAATATTATCCCAGCTGCCAGCTACAGATTCCACTATTTACCCAAGAGCAATCAGCTTTTTGTTCGAGTACCTGCCAGTCTGTCTGCACCACAAGTGCACCCTTTCCTGTAAAAGTTGCCCCACCCTGTCCCTGCCCCCAGCCCCGCGCCTCCTTCAGTGGGAAATCCTTTGAACATCTCTAGCCCATTGGTCCTTGGGGAGCAGTTGTGTTTACTGTTATACTATCTGCGTGACCATATTACGGTTGCAGGTGTTGCCTGAGGATTCCAGTCGAACCTGCTGCCACAACACGCCCCTGTTGAAGGCAAATTGAGCCTTTTCTACACAGCAGTGCTGGCAACAAACCCACGCACAGCCCTGACCAGAGCGGTGGAGAGAGGGGGAGCCCAATCAGCCAGGGCCCATCACTTTTCAACGTGGGTAAACAAGAATGCATCCACTTATCGATCTTAAAGTGCTTCATTAGACGCTGCATGAGGCATGGACTAATATTTTCCCAACACAAAATGGATGATTAATGGAAACATGAGCAAAAGTTTTATTATTGTCGGAATTTAATGCAAAGCACCTACTTTGCTGCATCAATAATGCATGCCTTGTTACACTGTAAACAACAGAAAACATTCACAGGTAGATATTTTCATTTGTTCAGCAGATGGCTTGTGTAACTTTCATCTCTGGTAATTGCTGCCGCAAGGCTGATGGTTTCACATTAGTTGAGCAAAGAGTCATGTATGCTGTTGCATTCATATTGACAAACCTGACCTTCTAACCCTTCACTGTGAAACAGTACGGGCAATGCTCCCCATTCCAATAAGACAAACAGGCTGGTTGGTATTAAGAAGGCATGACGGTTTCAAATTGGGTCCTGCTTCAGCTCCTAGCTCTGGGGGGGTCCTAAAGCCGCTGCTGGCTAAACAGAGCAGAGAGCAGTGGGAGGAACACGTGGAATGCCGATAATACATACAAAGGATTATGTACCTGCTTGCACATCAAATCTGTGTGGTTTCATATTTAATACCCACGGACCGACGTCTGTTTTGATGGAGTACTGTGAAAGGTTGGAGATTAACATGCGCTGTCACACTGACGGAGTCTTCCTACGACTTCAGGACTTTCAGATTTACGTAGCAGGATAACCGCTAACGTGATTAGGCTGAAAGGTTTTACTAGTGTCAACTCCGATGGCGCCAGGCTGGTTTTTGTGTATGATGAATTTGGGTATTCTGTAAAGGGGAAAGTGTTTGCTTATGTGAAATAAATTCACTTATGTCCAAGAGACAATTTGTCTTTTGTCGAAGCAAGCTCACTAATAGTGTTAGTCCTGCTTTTTTACAAAGACACATAACAGATATAACTGTCGCAACAAACCCAATCCTGCTCTTTTGTTTGTGTCTTTCTTCTTCTTTCTGTAAGATGAGATAACCGCTCTCGGTTTCAGTAACTCAGCATATGTCGCTGTCGTCCTGGGTACACGGGTCCTTTAATGCATTGTAATTTCATTAATAGTGGCTATTACATTTTCTTCGTCCATCATGGCATGAGGAGAAGTCATACATCAAGGTAAGTCCTTTTAACCCCCCACCCTAGTCTTGCACATCTTTAACCATTCCCCATTCTGCTTCTTGTCCTGTGTGGTATCCGGAACAAGAGCAGGAGAAGCCCTGCAGATCTAACTGATAGTGAGCAGCAGCAGAGAAACACCTCACTTCACACAAAACCAGTCAATAAGCGAAAATTCACCTCGTCTAACACTGAAAGAGATCCACAAAATATTAAAATATCTACAATGTGGTCTAAAGAGCTTGGGGGTAACACATCTCCATGGGAATGTTCTGCACAGACTACCTCTCCTTCAAGCAAACTGAGTCAACATGCTGTTCAGAAAGTCCTCTGGAGCAATGGGCTGCTTCTACTGCCGGGTCAGACAAAAAAAACCAGGAGCTCGGGGCTCCTGTTTCAGCTCTAGTCTGTAACACATTTCATGGCAATCCCCCCCACACCCCACGGCTCTACGAATACCGATGTCGGCCTGTCTTTTGGTCCACCACTTTGTTCCAAACTGAAGTATCTCAACTATTGGATGGATTACCATGAAATTGTGTGCATACTCGTAATTTTACCCAGATGATAAAGCTCAGGGACTTTGGAGATCTCCCGGACGTTTCCTCTAGCGCCGCCACAAGGTCAAAATTGTAATTTGTCCAATTGTATGCAGGTTTGAGTGACATGTCTTTATTACTATATAATGGATTGCCATGAAATTTGGTACTGACTAGAGGTAAAAGTCAATTAATTGATTCATTTACCAACAGAAAATGAATGAATGAAACTATTCTGATAATATTTCCAGAAAAGATGCCAAGCATGTAATGGTTACAGCCTCTTTATCTGCTGCTTTCCACTGTCTTACAACCATATACATTGATTATCTTTGTGTTCTTTTGTCATTTGTTGAACAAGAAACGCTATTTGAAGACATTGCCATGGGCTTTAGGCTCTGATGTTGTTTAGAAAAATCAATCAAGGCCCTAGTACAGACATTCATGTTCCCATCAGGACGAAATCTAATAACTTTGGTTTAGTTTTTAGTGTTGTACGAATTAGTAAATGCTAAACATGCTAACACGCAAACATGGTGAACATGATCAACATTATAGCTGCTCATCAAAGATCAGCATGTTAGCATTGCCATTGTGAGCATGTTAGCATGCTGATTTAGCTCAAAGCACTGCTGTGTCTAAGTACAGCCACACAGAGCAGCTAGCATGGCTGTAGAACCACCTTATTTTATTGAACTTCTCACTAATATGGAAAAATATGTCTCTGAAACAGAACAAGAGGGAACAAATTACCCAGCTTTACGTGTCAACAAGTTATTAATAAAAAAAAGAACATGCATATTTGCAAATGTAATGACCTGAGATATGAAAATGCTGTGAACACAAGACATTAGAGGATAAGAAGAAATATATTAATGCAAGCATGATATCTGAAGAAAGGTAACAAAGTCGTCCAATTATTAGAAACCCACTGGGGGATAATATTGTCTGAACACATATTCTTGTAATGGCAAACTGTGGCTGTCTTGGTTTGGTGTATCCGCTTGTGTTTGGTTCGGTTTATAGATTAACGTGCTGTGGCAAGCCCTCTACAATAAGACCTGTAATCCTGAGATTTCCTCTGAGAGGAGTAGAAAATCCACGCTGCTTTACCCTCAACACCCCTAACTCACACAAAAGAAATGACTGTTCATTTTTCACTGTCAAACTTTTTGCTGTGCGTCCCTGCACATTCAAATAAAATCACTGTCATTATAAGAGGAAATGATGTGTCGTCGCCTTTTGTATGGAGGGAAAATGAATGACAGCATAATGGGTTATGGCATCTTCATTACTCAAAATTAAACACTGCAACTTTCATTTAGCAACGTCCTCAGTGTATAGACTAGCCAGGCATGGCAGTAAAGAAACTTTTATTTGACAAGGGCCTCAGGTAGATAGCTTGTTTGTGAGTTCACTGTTAAACGTTTCAGCTTTTTTCTTTTGCGACCACCCTGCAGTCATACACGTTGATTTTTTTGTGCTAAGAGGATAAAGCAGTACAAAAGTCGGTCTTTAAATTGCACCAGTGGGATGTGTAATGCTTTGAAATTCTCACAAGGAACACGAGGCTACTTGACCTCTTAAGACGTCCCATTGGAAAATTAAGTATTGCATCCAATTACCAGGCAAGCATCTCTTCACCTTCCTCATAAGGTCCGGCAGTGGAACAGCAATACTTAACAGCACAGCAGATCTTCTTACCACAAAACATCTAACATATTCACAAGTCATGCGTCATCCGAAGCATCGCTATGGGGTGACTGCCGTGCAAAAAGCCACCACATGATTTCTTTGAACAAAAACAGATGTTGAGTATGAGGAAACCGTGCTGATGCATTTTGCTCACAAGACAGTTTGGAATCACATACTGTAACGTGTTCTTCATTTTCTTTCTCACTTAATTATAGTTTTTCCAAGAAGTTGCAACATACCCTGAGGCTGGAATGTGACAATTCTCTGAAACATACAATTACAACATCTAAAGAATACTCAACATAGTTCCCAGCTGTCTGACATATTGCCACATCCCATGTCATCTCAAGGTTTACGCTTATTATTTTTCATAAAACTTAATTGTCAATGCTGCATTTGCATGTGTACAACTACCACTTGGAGTGGCAACCTGGACATTTTATCCAATACGTTTAGCTAACAATTTCAACTGTTTACTTTTAACTCTACCTAACTATTTACTGTTAGCTTACTATTTTAATTGTTTACATTTAATATGTATTTTAAGTGGTTATGCATTACTTTTATGTAATGATTTAAACTAGCAGTTAATACATTTTAGGTCAATATTTCAAATGAATATGATTATTGTAAGATATATACTATACAAACCATTTATGTTTCTTTTACTTCAACACATGTAATGGTGTTAAAACTGACTCAGGTTGTGGACTATGCAATCAGTTTATCATAGCTGGTAACTTGCTGGTTATTGTGAGAATACATTTACTAAAGATCTGTATCACACCAGTCTCAACTTTGGAAGTACCCCCAGTTGGGAATCTAATATATATATATTAAGCAGCTTAAAATCCAGAAATTTGAGTTTTACAAAAAGTTAACAACCATTGTAAGATAAAGACCCTCAAAACCTACCGGGATTTGAAATTTCAAGAAAGGCATTCAGCAAATGAGAGCAGGTTTGGGCTTGCTGTTCCCCCATGAATATGTTTTATACTATATATATGTTCAGGGATAGTCCTAAGTGTTTTGATACATTGATGACCCAGAGATATAGACCAACCATTTAATCTTCTATCTTGTTTCGTACTTAGGCGCTACAACAGAATGACAGGCTTTTAATTCCAATTGGAGAAATACTCTTGCTATCCCCTGAGAAGGAGAGTCTCCCTGAATGAGAACTCCTGTCTTCTGCAAGTTCAACCGAAGCAGCATGTAATCAAAGATAGCTTCGGGCACCGCAGGCTGCTGCTGCAGTATATGAAGAAAGGATGGTGGACATCAGCAAAACACAAAGAAACAGCTTTTAAAATGGCAAGAATGTGAATACTAAGGTCAAATGCAGACACAAGAGCATTCTGTTGCGTCCCAAAGGCAAGACGTAACAGGGAGCAGCGTGATGTTTCATGAATGAAAAACGGCTCAACAGGGTCTGAATGAATAGAGCGACTTCTCTGTATTGCTAAAGAGCTTTGGACCCAACAGAGGAAGATTCAGAAATGAATGGGAAGACACAATTCCGTGTAATTTTATTAGCTGGCCCGAGGCTTAAAATGAATTGCACAAAAAGCTGTGTCAACCCGGCTGACTTCCCTCAACCTCAGACAATGTCAAAATAAAGGTTTGATACAATAGCCACCTCCTGTCTTGCCACTTGACTAACATATAAAGGCGGAAATAATGAATTTGTGGAAGTGAAGTACTAAATATCAGAGGTGCACTGCTGACCCCGTTTTATGGGTCAGCAGAAGCACCTGCTGCTGACACTCTGCTGTCAGTGGTGTGAATAATGTTAATGCTTTGTCTTTGCTAAATCTATAAGATACATTTTAATGAGAAAGGGAAATTAATTAAATGTAATTCACAGTAACAAAGACTGCCACTCTCTGGCTTTCCATACATATATATGCCCCTTTATGGTATTCCTTAAACATTCTCTGAGGTCGAATGATTACCATCACAGTTAATGGAGGCCTCTCAAAGAATTCATTAAAATACAGCAATGACTCTAATGGGGAATTTGAACAAAGATCTAGGCCCTGTTAAAGATGGGTGTGGCCACAGGCTTTTCATATGGAGGAGCGATGCCGCCCACCCCCAGTCAGGTTGCACATGTGAAGTGCAGGGACAGGCAGCAGCCACTCTGTGCCCTCTCCGAGGGGTGTGTGCTGTTCCATATTAATGACAAAGAGAGGAGCGGGAGCAAGAAGTCGCTATCATACACTCATTTGTTTAAAAAGAGCCAGCCTCACAATACAGTCGGCAGGAGTCCACAGGAATCCAGTGAAAGCTCGGGGGTGCGTCAATGACAAAAGACAGAAACAACCTCACTTTTTGTCCCTGAAACAAGGGCCGCTGAAATTCAGAGTGCTGTTGGTCTTTCACCAAAAACCAAGGATACCTTCATGCATTTCAATGGGGGTATTCCTGCATAAAGAAAGAAGCACTACTGCATAGCACAGTCATCTCTCTCCTGTTGTTAAGCCTTTCTTTAGAGCTGAAACAATAGAACTGTGGTCCCTCCCCTGGATAACAAATAAAGCGTTATTTGGCACGGCAGAGCGAGCAACCTGTGCTCAAAATGAGGAAAGCCAGAAAGAGGAGAGGTCACTCCATTTGGTGAAACGTTATAATGCTTTCCCTCGCTTTCAAATAATCTCACTTCAGTTTAAACAGGTAAATTGCAAAACAGCGTTTATAAAACATCAATCAAGTGCTAAATCCGACCGGCCTTTCTTAACCTGAATGTCAAATTACATCAAAAAATGGACGGCTGAAGGGGCACTTTTAGCTGAGATTATAAAAATTGAATATATCTCGCACTCTGGCTCTAAAAGTGGGGCAAGCCAATCACCAAAGTGCAATTAACATTCACTTGCTGCTGTTTTACTGATAATCCTGTGTGTAAAACTGTCACAGGCGAACAAAAGACCTTTTCCTCATTGAGTCATTGCCTGAGAGTGATTACCTTTGCCACACAAGTCCTTTTCATTTTCCCAAGGCATAGCCACTCATACATCTCCCTGCTCAGTGGTTCCAGCAGAGAGTGAATTGCTCACCCTGACATGCAGGAAACTCAGAATGCTCATGTGGTTGCTCACATTTTGCCACTACATCTCATCTAAAGGTGAAGTTTGGTTAAGAAATGAGATTTTGGAACAAATCTAAAAACATATACAATACTCAGACAGTACAAGAGCTTTAGCCACGAAACAACTACCTCTAAAAGTTATAATCAGGTGAATGATGAGGCTAATGCTTGAAAGTTATAATTTAACTCAACATGAGTGATGGGAACAAACCGCTTTTCTTTCAACAACTGCACACACAAATAGAAGTCATAAAGAGACACTCGCCCCCTTCGCGACCCTAAAAACCAACACTACTCCACCTGTTCAGTGTCCTGCTGGACAGAAAGAAAGAGAAACGGGAGTGCACACACTCCCAATGTGTGAGTGGTCACGGCAGACAAAGACCAAGCGAAATCAGTAATGCATGTTTACATTCAACTGTGGCACAATCTAAGACCATTTTAGGTTTACTGAACATGAGCAGGTCCAAAGTTAACATGCCATATGGTCCGAATGCATATGTTGTAAGCATCATTTCTCCGGGGACAAGCTGATGCATCGGCCTAATTTCTTGGAAACTGCAGTATCCAAAGATTTATCTCCTCCCGCAGAAATAGAGCAGGTTAACGAGCAACTCCGAGATCTCCCAATTTTAGATTTGCACTTAAACCTGCTCTTTGCTCTGTTTTTGTGTTGCAACAATGATTATGTAACAGCCACCTTTTCATTTCATCCTAACTTCAAGTTATTTTTAGCACCCAATAACTTTATTATTTTTTTATTTTTGGTTACTTGTAATTTAAAGCCGAAGTCACCATTTTAGTGGGTAATTAAGCTCGATCCTGACAGCCAGGCCATAAAGCGCTGCTGCCAGGGGCGCTGGTAGGAATCCTGGGCCCCCTGATGGGACGTGACACTGGGCTCCCCACCATAATGCTGCTTTAATTTACAGTATGGCCTCGCCTGTCTAAACGGCCCTGACTTGTCTGAGGAGCCCATGAAAGTGTTCTCTTTTCTCTCCCCGTCAACAGCCCCTCTGCCTTCTGCTCACAATTCCACTTGTTTCTTATTCTGATCAAGGCCCGAGGAGGACATAATGCACACATTCAAGCACACAAAAAAACCTAATTCTCCTTATTGAACATCTGTTTCTTACTGGTATCTCACTCGCTTTGATTCTCGGGTCAGTAACAGCATCTGTCTCACTTTCTACTCAATATACTCAGGTATTTTTCATCAAAAACACAAGTGTACTAACTGCGTGACACTGGGAATGATTCCACTTCACACTTTCGCTTCACACACACAAATGAGAGTCGTACAGAGCTTTTAAAGAGACAATATGTGGTGCTAGATTTGGGTTAAGCGTCCAGAAGGATAGTGAGTTGTATAGATATCTCATTTGGGGCTATTTTAAGCATTCCTATTCTAATAAGTTAGAAGACTTATGGATTAACAGGAGGATTGTTCCCTTTGTTAGTTTAACGAGCCCAATTTAATTCTGCAGATACTTAGATTTCCTCATGTGTTCACTCAGCTATTCAGATGGTCAATCTTGATTTCATAAGTTGATTATGTTCTGTAGCAAGCTAGCGAGCCATTTGCAAAATTTGATCAACAAATAAGTAAACTTTTTTAGGAGAGGAAGCATTAAAGCGATAGCACAAAGTGAAGTACAGATGCAGCATTTCTATTCAAAGCCATTATTCGGCTGAGTTGCCATACTTCTCATGACTGCATCTGAATTTTGCATGAAGGGATACAATACTCTGCGAGTCACAAAGAAATCTCTTTTCAAAAGAAGAAACAACCACAAGCAAGTCTTCAAACTTCAAGAAAATAACCCGCCTGTATACAAGACGTGACGTGCACAAGCACACAAATACACAGTTCACACAAAATCTCACATGTAACACAAGCGCACTTTTTCCCTGCACATTAACGTCACGACATTCGTGAAACAAGCTTGGGCAAAACCAAGTTAAAGATGAAAGAAAGGAGAGCGAATTTATCTCAGGTGAAATTGTCTGACCCCCCGCGAGAGATTAGTCCATTTGCAAAAGGGAGAGCCCCACTCGCTCGACAAGTAATACCAGCTGTGACACTGGGAGCTGGCTGTCTATTGAGGGGGGGGGGGGGGTGGTTGAGTAGGGTGGTGGGGGAAGGGTGGAGACAAGGGAGCGGACAAAAAAAACAGATGCATCTTTCTAGACTAT
>JAVQJD010066418.1:0-11717 GCA_036023655.1 Nannoperca australis | reverse complement strand
GGTTCTACTCTTACTCTTGTGTTTCTACTTGTTCTACTGGTTCTACTGCTTCTACTCTTACTCTTGTGTTTCTACTTGTTCTATTGGTTCTACTGCTTCTACTCTTACTCTTCTGTTTCTACTGGTGCTACTGGTTCTACTATTACTCTACTGGTTCTACTGGTTCTACTCTTACTCTACTGGTTCTACTCTTACTCTTGTGTTTCTACTTGTTCTACTGGTTCTACTCTTACTCTACTGGTTCTATTGGTTCTACTCTTACTCTTCTGTTTCTACTGGTTCTACTCTTACTCTTTTGATTCTACTGGTTCTACTCTGACCTGTTTCTACTGGTGCTACTGGTTCTACTCTTACTCTACTGGTTCTACTCTTACTCTTGTGTTTCTACTTGTTCTACTGGTTCTACTGCTTCTACTCTTACTCTTGTGTTTCTACTGGTTCAACCCTTACATTTCTGGTTCTACTGGATTCTATTCTTCAGCTTTTCTCATTTTTCCATCACTTCCTTCCTTCCACGCCTGTTTTCTTCTTCTACTTTTCTTTTCGTTCCCTCCTCCCTCTCTTCTTCTTTGTCATCTTTTTGTTTCTTCTTCTTGTTGTTTCTTTGTGTTTTTCTGTTTTTGGGTGACTAACCTCTTTTTTCTTTGTCATCATCTTTCTTTCCACTTTCCTCTTTTCTTCTTCCTCTTTTAAATTTTTTCATGTCATTATTTTGTTGCTCTTTCTTTTCTATGGTCTCTTCTTTGTCTTTATTCTTGTTGTTTTGTTGTTAATCTCTTTTTCTTCCTCCTCTTCTGGTTTGTGTTTCTTTTCGTTCTCTTTTCTTTGAATTTGTTTATATTATCTTCTGTTTTCTTCTGCTCTCATTTAGTCTTTTAAAGTCTTTTGTGGGTCGTCTTTTTTTTTTTTCATGTCCTTATTTTGTTAATTTCTCCATCTGTTTCTCCTTCTTGTCTTCCTTTTGTTCTCCTCTCTGACGTCACTGTTTCTTTCAGATTTTCGTCATCATCATCATCATAACCATCATCATCATGGCCGACTGGACCGAATGTCTGAACTTCGGCATCGCCATCGCCAAACAGGCCAGTGAGGTAAGACGCACACACACAATAACAACAATAACAACAACAACAACAATAATAATAACAATAATAATAATATACCAATTATTATTATGATTATTATTATTATGATTATTATTGATGTTTCAGCTCTCATTAAATAAAGCTATCAAACTCAGTGATTTGATCAATTCAATATTCAAACTCTATGTCCTCTCTGGTAGACTCAGGGTGCTAAAATTATCCTCTAATGTTTTAAGCTAGCTACAGGCATTTTGTTAGCGCTTCGGTCCTTGGTTGCAGATTGTGGCTTCTCCTGTGGGCCTGGTTTTCAGGGTATGATGTGTTGCACTTGTCTATATTTGTACAGTTTAAATGTCAGAGGTGCGGAACAATAGCAGTGCAGCATGTCATGTGTTTGTCTAGTCACCTGCACGACTAGTCGATGATGATGGGTTCATTTCACAGTTTTGTAACATTCAGCTTCAATAAACACTTAGAGGAATGTGAAGAATGAGAACTTTTGTGTTTAAGCTGCTGGCCTTTAAATGACCTTCAGCTGCCCTCAGGTACACACACACCTGACACACACCTGACACACACACACACACACACACACACACAGCTGCTCAGGTGTGTTCAGGTCAATCTGTCTTTCTCTCTAAAAGTCAAATTCAAAGAACTTTATTAGTTTGATCCCATTCAGATACTGATAGTACTACTACTACTACTGCTACTACTACTACTACAGTATTACTACTACAGACATACAGTACTACTACTGATACTACTGCTACTGCTGCTACTACTACTGATACTAATACTACTACTACTGATACTAATACTACTACTACTACTACTACTACTACTGATACTAATACTACTACTACAGATACTACTGATACTAATACTACTACTGATACTGATACTAATACTACTACTACAGATTCTACTACTACTACAGTTATTCCTACTGACAATGTGTTTTTCAGATCGTCCTGTCGGCGTTTCAGCAGCAGAAACAAGTGAAGCTGAAAAGTTCTCCGGCTGATTTGGTGACAGAAACGGATCAAAGAATCGAGAAGATCCTAATGTCTGCCATCGGGAACAAATACCCACAACACAGGTTCTACTTTTGTTCTACTGTATTCTACTGCAGGAACAAATATTACTTATCATGTTCAATAGTTTGTTTACACGCTCAAGCAGACAGGAAGTCAGTCGGTAAATTGTGGTGTTGTTTGACCTCTGACCTCTGACCTGTGAACCTCAGGTTCATTGGGGAGGAGTCTGTGGCTGCAGGTGAGTGTCTGGAGCTGACTGACAGTCCCACCTGGATCATTGACCCTATCGACGGAACTGTGAACTTTGTACACAGGTGAGTGGCCCCACCCACACTGTGATGTCACAGAAGGTCACACCTGCTGACACAGACGTGACAGTGTGATGATGTCCCAACAGAAACTCTGTTCTCACTAATTCATTCTTTCATTAGTTTTAATTAACTCAAGTCTGTGTTAATCAACACTTCCTGCTGGTGTTTCACAATAAAAGTCTACCAGTGCAGCAAAGGGCTTCTTTCCCTGAACCAGTTGAAGGCTTTTAGTTTGAAAGCAATGGAGGGGGTGTTGAGTAGATGTGAAAACAGGAAGACTTGTCACACAAGAAGCACTGTAGAAAAACTGTATGTATTATATTTATATGTCCGTCATCTATATCCACCTGTGTCATCTATCGTTTACATCCTTCTTCTGGGACTCATGAAAATGTGAACCAACTTTCATGCCAATCAAACCAATAATGGTTGAGATATTTAACTCAAAACCACAAACCATCATAGAACCATAAGTCGTAGAACCTGTAATCAGAACCTGACGCCTTGTTTCTCCTGACAGGTTTCCATTTGTGGCCATCTCCATCGCCTTCACCGTTAACAAGCAGGTAAACTTACCTGTCAGTTACAGTCAGAGGTCAGAGTTCAGTGTTGGGGGGGGCAGACAGGAAATAGATTGACATGTTGTTGTTGTTGTCAGACGGAGTTTGGGATCGTGTACAGCTGTGTGGAAGACAAACTGTTCTACGCCCACAGAGGAAAAGGAGCGTTCCTGAACGCTGAGCCGCTGCACGCTTCCGGACAACAAGGTGACATCACACACACCTGACGTCACACTCTAAGTGTTAAGGTGGTATTGGATTTGTTCTGACCATTCTGTCTCCTCAAATCAGATGTCAGCAAGTGTGTGGTGGTGACGGAGATCGGGGCGGAGCGTGATGACCTTGCTCTGTCCACCATGACCTCCAACATCTTTAGACTGCTGAAAGTACCTGTACACGGGTGAGACCAGAACACATTGCACTCCTCTCTGGTCCCCAATATGTTTTTAGCAAAATATATTTCAGATCATTCAGTATGTGAAGATTGGTAATCTGTTAGACGTTGGTCTGTCAAAAAGTTTAACTTGTTCCTGGGGTGTACCTTGGGGTTCATGTGTTGTGTCCTCTTTAACGTGTTGTTTGCGTGTTTCTTGTATGTTTCAGGATCTTTAACGTGTTGTTTGCGTGTTTCTTGTATGTTTCAGGATCCGTGCTTTGGGGACGGCAGCGGTCGACATGTGTCAGGTGGCGACGGGCGGAGCCGATGCTTATTATCACATCGGGATGCATTGCTGGGACATTGCCGCCTCTGCCATCATTGTCCAGGAAGCTGGGGGCGTTGTCATGGATACTGACGGTCTGTATCTGACGTGTAATCTTACCTGTGTGTACCTGCGGAAGGTGTGCCTTCCTCTCATTGGTCCGTGTGTCTTCTCAGGCTCAGAGTTCGACATGATGTCCAGAAGAGTCATCGCTGCCAGCTCCTCCGCTGTGGCCAATCGGATCGCTCAGGTTATCCAGGCATTTCCCTGTCACCGTGACGACGAGTACCCCTGCAGGTGTGTCTGTGGAGCGACAGGTGTGAACGGAGAGTAGGTCAACTGACAGGAAGTCTGACGGAGGTGGTTCTGCAGAATGTTAGCATGTTTCTGATGAAGTGTGACGTGATTTTAAAAACACTAATAAAACCTGAAAACACTCTTTTCTGGATTCAGTTTCAAGTTTGTGTTTAAAGCCTGTCTTCAATTTCAGTCAGTATCATTCATGTCATTAAGACTGAGAGGAAAATACACAATTGACGATCTAACATCATGAATAGTTTGTTTTGTTATAAGTTATTAAGCATTTTGATCAGGTGTTGATCAGATATGTCAATATATATATAACCTCTTACTCTTCAGTCTAAACTAGTCATATGTTAGCAAGCTAATGTTAGCAGTAGTTGTGTCAGTTAGTTCAGTAAATTCTTAGTAACAATTAATGTGTATTTAAGAACTATTTTGATGCATGAATCTCCATTTAGTAAACACATTATAACTAGACTGAGGTTGATCTTAAAGCATCTATAATGTATATTTTCATGGTATAATGTATAAAATGACAATATGAAAGGTGTTCCTGGTAGTGACGACCCTGAAGACAATGGTCAGCTGAAGAAGAGCAGCCACTGTGGTCCTCCATGTAGTTCACCGAGTGACCAGCAGGAAGCGTCAGCACTTTGCTGCACGAAGAAGAAGAAAAAGACGAAACCCGGAAGTGTGCGGAGCCGCTGACCCGCAGCAGCAGCGGATTATCATCAGACGGACCGCAGGTGAGATGGGCTGAGTTTTATTGCTGTTTTATTTTGTTGTTGTTTACATGTTTATTTCTTCACGTCAAACATCCGTCTTAAATCACTGACTTAACTCTACAGTGTTCAGTAACTGTGTTTGGCATCCGTCCCACCAGACTCCGTCCAGAAATCAGCTATTTTAAAGCCGCTTAGTTTGTAAAGACCCTCAGTGGGACAGCGCGCGCAGTTTATGGCTTTCTGCCACGTCATCACGTAGTGTTGGTTAATACGGCTCATTAATAGTGCGTCACTTAACACCTAATATTGACTGAAAAAGCCTATAATCCAAAGAACCTGTACAGACCTCCCGTGGTCACCTGCAGTCACTGACAGAGGGTCAGGTTTCAGTTTTTATATTGATTTATGCTTTAATATAAGTTCAGACTTATTCAAATACTACTAATAATGTATTTAATAATAAATAGGTGATGTTTTTACACTTTTACACTGTAGTTCACCCATTATAATAGAAATGAAATAGAAAATTAAGTAAATATAATAATGACATTGAAATAAAGTACATGTTTAAAGTGATTGGGTTGTAAGTCAGTTTGTCTCTTTGAGGAATCAGCTGATTGATGCCTCAAACAAAACATCGACTCTCAAGATTAATTATAAAATCATTCAATTAGATCAATAAGTGATTATTTCCTAAATATTGTCACAGTTTAGTGACAATGTGATAAATATATTGACGAGTTATTGTTTTATTAATGTGTTTTTTCCCTTCATGTTATTTAGTCTGTCAGGTGTTCATGTTATTTTGTACAGAGCTGCAGGCTGAAGACAAACTGATCTCAGATCAGAGTTCATCAGTCTGTTCAGAATGAACCTTAACACAGCTTCTTCTTCATGTCTTTATAAGGAGCTGCTCCTCCAACATGGCCGACCTCTGGCAGAGCGCCATGGACCACGCTGTCGCCACGGCACGCCGAGCCGGAGAGGTCAGTGTGTGTGTTACTGTCTGACCTCACAGCTGCTATATTCAAATCTTTATTTTGTGTGTGTGTGTGTGTGTGTGTGTGTGTGTGTGTGTGTGTGTGCACTGAAACATCACGCACACAGTAACACCATAATCAGGTGTATTGATGTGTGTGTTGATCAGGTGGTGTGTGAGGCTCTGCAGGATGACAGGAAGGTGATGACAAAGAGTTCGTCGGTTGATTTGGTGACTCAAACCGACCAGAAGGTGGAGCAACTCATTATCCAATCAGTGAAGGAGAAATTCCCCACACACAAGTATGAAGCTGCCTGAACACCGGATTTTTTAAGAGTTTCCTGCAACACTGCTGCTGTGCTTTTGTTTGGTTGCTCAGTCATTCTAAGGAGGGTGGAGTCCTTACAAATCTATACAGACGACGAAGGGAAGACCAGAGCTGAATGTATCAGGCAGCTCAGTCATTAATCAATCAAAAGAAATGGAATCAGATACAGAAGCAACAGATCACCTCTCCTTTTTAGGATTTAAGTCATAAAAACTGGTGATAGTGTTTGTTATCAGTTAGTCTGTGTGTGTGTGTGTGTGTGTGTGTGTGTGTGTGTGTGTGTGCGCGCCAGGTTCATAGGGGAGGAGTCTGTGGCTGCAGGTGAAGCTTGTGTCTTGACTGACGGACCCACCTGGATCATCGACCCCATCGATGGGACAACCAACTTTGTTCATGCGTGAGTTTCTTTATTAAACACACCCGTTTATGGAAACGCAGTGACATCATCATTTCATTATTGAACACACACTGACGACATCACTTCACTTCTTACTGTCAACATGAAATAAACATGTTTCCTCACAGTTTAAACTTCACAGTTTGTCTCCAGTCACATACTTTTGGTTTTATGTGTCCAGGTTTGCACATTTCTACGTCCACCTGAATAGACTTGATTTTGAAACATTCAACAGAGACAGTGGAACTATAGTCTCTTTGACAACCCTAAACCCGTTAACAGTGGTAATAAGTAATATATAATATAATATATAATAAGTTAGAGTGTGTGTACACTGACTTTTAATAACCTGCATCAATAACTTCATCGCACCCTCACAGATTTCCTTTTGTTGCTGTTTCCATTGGATTCTCTGTCAACAAACAGGTGAGTTCAGTTCATGAGCTAAAATACTGTACCCGACTTCACTTTGACCTACTGTACTGTACCCGACATTACTGTACCCGACATTACTGTACCCGACATTACTGTACCCGACTATACTGTACCCGACTTCACTTTGACCTACTGTACTGTACCCGACATTACTGTACCCGACTATACAGACGACACTTTGACCTACTGTACTGTACCCGACTATACTGTACCCGACTATACAGACGACACGTTGACCAACTGTAGTGTACCCGACATTACTGTACCCCACTATACAGACGACACGTTGACCAACTGTACTGTACCTGACATTACTGTACCCGACTATACAGACGACACGTTGACCAACTGTACTGTACCTGACATTACTGTACCCGACTATACTGTACCCGACTATACTGTACCCGACTATACTGTACCCGACTATACAGACGACACGTTGACCAACTGTACTGTACCCGACTATACTGTACCCGACTATACAGACGACACGTTGACCTACTGTACTGTACCCGACTATACTGTACCCGACTATACAGACGACACTTTGACCAACTATATTGTACCCGACTATACTGTACCCGACTATACTTTGACCTACTGTACTGTACCCGACTATACTTTGACCTACTGTACTGTACCCGACTACTTTGACCTACTGTACTGTACCCGACTATACTTTGACCTACTGTACTGTACCCGACTATACTTTGACCTACTGTACTGTAACCGACTACACACACACATAGTAAATAATAAAATAAAACTAGATAAAATAGTGAGTAGTGAGTAGTATACCAGTGATATAATAGTATAAGTAGTATAACAATATATACTGTATATGCATAATATGTATGTTATGTTTATTGTGCAATTATACTCCAAATATTGAAAGAGTCAGTCCTCAATATGATCTTGATTTGATGGATGTTTAAGTGGTTGAGAAATTTTGACCGGTTAAAAAGTGGCTTTCCGTCTTTTCCAGTCCACTCTAGTCCCGCCTTCTGGAAAAGTTGCCCAGACGCCAATATATATGTCTATGTGCTATACTATGACGTTGTATAGTATGACCCGCTACCCACTGGTCTACAGTTGTTTGCTCGGTCCTCCTTCAGATGGAGTTTGGTGTGGTCTACAGTTGTCTTGAAGATAAGATGTTCACAGCAAGGAGGGGGAAGGGAGCGTTCTGTAACGGAGAGCCACTGCAGGTTTCTGACCAGGAAGGTCAGTAATCAATAACAACCGATTTACTCATAAATAAGCCATCAAAGACATAATTATCAAAGGCAACAACTGAAATCGTGAAGTGCTTAATTTAAAGATGTTCAAAATGTGGTGCAGGTGAGACTGAACAAACCCACCTGAACTAGACAAACAACAGTGTTTCCAGTATTGTAACAACAGAATGTGTGAGAATGTGCTCTGATCCAATCAGAGACCAGTATTTGACCTGTCTTTTTTTTCTTCTGTCAGACGTTAAACAGTCGATTATTGCCACAGAGTTTGGATCCAGCAGAGACCCTGAGGTTGTCGACAAAATCTTCTGCAGCCTGAAGAACATCCTCTGCATCCCCGTACACGGGTAATCAACCTGATTCTGCACTGATCACAACTAAATGTGTAGTTCTAACAGCATGTGTATGTTCACAGGGTGCGCGGAGCAGGAACCGCAGCCATCAACATGTGCCTGGTGGCGTCTGGTTGTGTTGAAGCGTATTATGAGGTCGGGATCCACGTTTGGGACGTCGCTGCCGGCTCGCTGATTGTCTCTGAGGCCGGAGGAGTCCTGATGGACGTGGAGGGTGACGACGCTCAAACAGAAGCTCAGTGTTTCTGCTGATGCTTCAACTGAGACATTCAACAGTCTGCTGTGTTCTCAAGTGTTTACCATGTTGTCTGTGTTCAGGTGGAGAGGTGGACCTGATGTCCAGAAGAATCATCGCTGCCAACAGCAGAACCATCGCTGAGAGGATCGTCAAAGAGATCGATTCCTTTAGTCCGCCCCGAGACGACGCTCCACCACCTCCACAGTGAAGAAGGGCAGTGCATTGTGGGTTAAACAACGTATTGATGTGTCTGACATGAGTTTGTGATAAATAAAACCAAAAACGGCCATCAAACCTGTGTTTCCTGTTAGTGTGTCTGTCCTGAACACGAGACACTTAAATTATTTGTATTAATAATTTATTTTTTATAAATGTTTTTATTTATCAATTAAATGATAATATATACTTATTATATATATTATATAGTATTAGAAATTGTGCCTTAAAGGTTTTATTTAATTTATTATTTTAGTTTAATTGTCTCATTAGTTTGAATCCTGACGTGTGACGTTTGTCCAATAAAGAAAGAAAACTATCCGAACAATCTAACCGGCATGCATCGGTTCTGTGACGTCATGTGTCGCCATTTTGTCTGCAGCTAGGTCCCTCTCGCGCAGTAAGACCGGATGCAGAGACGTGTGTTTCCGGTTCCGGTTACCGTGTTGTGTTTGTGGTTAGCAGCAGCAGTACCTCCGGGTCCCGGTTTGCCGTCTCTTTCTTAATCTCTTGCCGCTTCGATGTACCGAGCCCCCGCCAGACCTCAGCGGAGTCCCGGGGCCCCGCGGCCGGCTGGAAGGTTTCCCTCCCCGTCCTCCTGCTGGGGTTTCGGGGCTCGATCCCCCTACGGAGGATCTCCACGGGGCGGCCCCGCGTACTCTCCGGGCTCTCCGGTGTATTCCCCGGGTTTTAACCGAGGACACAGGGACGGTTCTCCGTACTCTGGGTTCGGCGGCGGGTCTCGGGGGTGCGGAGACTCTCCGGCCGGGTTCGGCGGCGGGTCTCGGGGGTGCGGAGGGCAGATGTGGCGCAGGGGGGGCGGCTTCCGGCGGCCTCAGCACTTCAGTCCCGCCTCAGCTCACAACGTCCAGGTAAATCACGTGCTGCTTTAACTCAAGTTACATTAAGCGGTGCACGAGGCACACTACAGATTACATTGTGTGTGTGTGTGTGTGTGTGTGTGTGTGTGTGTGTGTGTGTGTGTGTGTGTGTGTGTGTGTGTGCGCGCGCGCGTGTGCGCAGTCTTCAGACTCTTCACTGGAGAAATATTTCAGCCCAGCGATGCTGCAGGACCCCTGGGCAGCTCTGCAGCCCGTCTCAGACGCAGACAGGCGGACGGCAGCGTCCTGACAGGAAACAACAGCAACAACAACAACAACAACAACAACAGATAAACAGACTCTTCAGCAGTAAACAACCTTCTGAGCGCAATCAGTCACCAGCAGCATTCTGCCTGAATGAAATGATTTGAATTGACGGACTGATGCTTTTTAACCAAATGTTTTTAAGTTTTTAAACTGAGATTCTTCTTCATGTCTTTTATTCAGACTGTTTGTAAAAAAAAGTTTTACTTTTAAAAATTAAAAAATGTACAATTTAAACACAAGTTTAGTTTGTTCTTTGTATTTTAACTTGAAAAGAAGTCACCTGGTCGTCAAGGTAACACACTGTTTCCATGGCAACAACTATACTGAAAACAAACTTATAAATATAAAATGTAGACTATAAAATTAAGGTGTTATTAAGGATCAGAGATTCTGGGTCACGTCAGCTCTGAGATATTCCAGTTATAGATATATGTGTGTTTGTGTGTGTGTAACAGCTTCATGAAACATTCAGACTGGAACACATTAAGGGGTTTAATGGCTTTTCTGCAGGATTAAGGGTTTATAAAAGGTTGAAACCCTGTAAAAGGTGCAAAGAAACATTAACCCTTTCATGGCTTTTAATTATTATTTCTATTTTAATTTTAATTTTAATTGATTATCTGCACAATTCAAAGACCTTTATGAGGAAAAACCGAACTGGTGTTGGTATAAATTCTTTAATATGTTATAATCCATTCATTTATCAGTTAACCAATGAATTAATTCATGCTTGACTTGTTTGACTTTGTTTCATATGTTGGCCTGCAGGAGGCGCTGCGTCTCAGAAAGAGCAGATGATTCAGCTGCAGCTGTTAAATAGAGCAGAAACACACACGCACACGTGTTTCCAGACAAACTGTTAATGTTCAATTTACTCCTGATGAAACATCTGTGGTTCACACTCAACTTGAGTGTGTTTGGTTTCAGAAGTTTTAACAAAGAAGTAAAACTGACAACAGTAAAATGTGTACAATGTCACGTCTGGTTTTCTTTATAGAGACCCCCGCATACACACACACACACACACACACACTGAGTGTAATGTGAGGTGGCAGTTTCTGAGGTTTGGCATTTTAAAATCTCTTGTTTCAGCCTAAAGAAAGTGGGTGTGTGTGTGTGTGGGGGGGTCATGGACACCAGCTGACAGGAAGTGACAGGGAAGAGGTGAACGATTAATCTGACTTAAATTGTGAATAATTATGGTGAGCAGTTAGAAACGCGGCACGCCCCTGTGAGACCGAGCAGCGGGTTTAAAGAACCCTCAAACCCTTTCAGGTCGTTTGACAGGTGAAAAGTGTTTTCTGACGGGATTTGTTGAACTTGTGAAATTAAGAAATTGAAGATAAGATAATTTTCCATTTTTCAAACATGTACAACAAACATGTTGTAGTTTGATAGACACTGGATCAATAAAGCCCATTTGCGAGCTCTTAAAGGTTTTATATACGACATACTGATCGTTAAAGGTATTATATACAACATACTGATCGTTAAAGGTTTTATATAAGACGTACTGATCGTTAAAGGTTTTATATACAACATACTGATCGTTAAAGGTTTTACATAAGACATACTGATCGTTAAAGGTTTTACATACAACATACTGATCGTTAAAGGTTTTACATACAACATACTGATCGTTAAAGGTTTTATATACAACATA
>JAVQJD010066411.1:0-30227 GCA_036023655.1 Nannoperca australis | reverse complement strand
CCAATTGACTGACTGTGTGTGTGTGTGTGTGTGTGTGTGTGTGTGTGTGTGGGGGGGGGGGTAACTATGACAAGTGGCATGATTCTCCGCTGATATACTGAGCTCTCTGCCAGATGTCTCAGTCTCTCACCTCTCACACACAAAGTGAACATTCACTGTAACCACTGTACCTCATTTTCCTTCTGACTTCTCATCTGTCAGTGTATAAGCATAATCTAACCCATTTAAAGGATTAACAGCTCTTGTTAAATGCCATGTACGCATTAAGGTTGACATTGAAATACATACATTTGCCCTCCACTGGTACTTTCATTATCAGTTTATCATACAAACGGCAGGAACGACAGGGTTTGAAATGTCATGTGGAATGTACCATGTGGATTTAAAGTAAAGTTATTGCTCTTTTATCTTAGATGAGGATGGGATGAGTGCTGTGAGCATATGGATAGCCGGAGATTTTGAGAAGGACTCAGGAAGAAAACTGTTGCTCAGTGCTCTGAAACATGTGGTGAGTATCATCCATTCTTTCAACCCGTCATTTAGTTTCTATAAGTGCACACTTATAAGGCATGATCTACAAATTTACATATATGTCATGTTTATGTGCGTTGTTGGGGGCCCTTATGACCTACAACTAAGTAAATTTACTTTATTTTAATGCATGTTTTTTCTCACAAAAATCATAAATACAAACAATTTTGTCGTAAAAAAGTTTACTTGCTTGTAGAATAAGCATAATAGGAGAACGCTTTACTCTTGCTTTTAAGCAATCAACACTCTCTTCTCTCAGTGCTCTCCCTCAGTGACACCTGCGGTCTGTGGAAATATGAGAATGTGTGATCTTTATGTGAATTTATATCGCTGTGTGTGTGTGTGTGTGTATGTGTGTGTGTGTAAGCAGAAGGCCAGTGCAGGAGTGCGCGTGGGGGTGATAGATAACCCCAGCGAAAAGCCCAGAGAAGATAACACTGTGCTGTACAGGGCTATCTGGTCCTCTCTCCTCACCCAGAAGAATAAGGCTGCAGTAGAGTTTGTGCAAAAACTCCTGAAAGAGGAGAGCAGCCAGCTCCTCCAGCAGGGGACCAAGATGAAGGACTTACTGATGCAGGTAAAAGGAGGAATTAAGTAATGCTGCATTACAGTACTTTTGATACGGACCAAAATGTATCCGTAGCACAGAGTATTAAAAATGGTCGAAAGCTGGAATCAAACTTCTGGAAAACTTGAAATCCCATTTCTTGTTTCTTCTGACGTGTCAGGAAAGTGACAGAGGAAGCAAAGGAACGATGTTAACAATGTTGTTTGTGTGAAGTATCAAATTGACAAGTGAGATGCCATCACAGTTATTTATAGATATTAGACATAATAATAATAATAATAATAATTTTATGTAATTGTATATTTTGATATTGATTTTCTGGAAATTCAGTTGATAAACAATTTAGACATAAAATAACTAGATGACTAGACTAAATGTCTGTTTTAGGCTGAACCAGTGTAAGAAGTACAGTACCTGAGGTACTTTATCACATTGATGCAAAATCCTATAAATCCAATGCTGCCATGAAACAGTCCTGCTCTCTGATTTGCAACACTGCCTGCCTCGGACTAATACAACCAGGGATATTAAAGGGATAGCAACCTAAATATACACCGTATGGCCAAAGCTCCAACAGCTGAAATGTTTATATTGTCTCATGGTATATGAGCAATGTTATAACACTGTATATAAGTGAAAACATTTTAGGCGGAATTGATGAGCATGATGGCGAAAACGAAGAAAACAAAGGTTAGATATAGCCACTTGCAGAGATTTGTCTGCCACTGCTTTCTTGATTCAAGTGCACAGTCAGGTAGAAATAGTGATTGATGAGCCCATCTTCTCATTCCTCTCCTGAACATCAGCTAACACAATACATTTAGAGCACACATGATGCTCCACAGCATGTGGATGCCAAGGCAAACAGCCTACTCACTGTCAGTTCCACTTGATCTGTCACAGGGGCCAGCACAAGGCTGGCTCCACACGTTGAATCTCTAACTAAAAAGTGCTGGTGGATACCTGGTCTCCAGGACCTGAAAAGCCGAGCTCCCGCTCACTGTTCATGGTTGTGTGAGCCCCATGTGTTCAGCCAAGCACGACCATCACTCTGCTGCTGTAAGCAGTCCGCAGCCACTAGTGTTCTCTATGCTGTAGTGTGCAGTATCCACCCACATAAGAAAACAAATTCTCAGGCACTAATCAACAGATCAGCTGACAGGAGATCTCCCATCTCTCCCATCAGGAATAAGTCATACAGCACAGGTTACATTTGGGATCAACCATAACAAACCGCCCTTCAATTATACCAGCCTTAAACAATGGGGAGAGAATGGGCTGGAAATAGCAATGGAAAGATAGGTAGGAGGTGGCTGTGTGAGTTGAGAGCCAGAGTCGAGGGATATGAGTTTATTATTGGCTGCCAGACAGACTTGCTGACTGGGTTGTGCTGACATTATTGGTATTTCACCTGTTCTCTTGAGGAGAGATGTTGGGAAACTAATAACCTGACTCCACAAACCCGCCACACTCCCACACCTAATTTGTTATGGGCAAAAATGGCAGAGGCTTAATTAAGAGTTAGTGTTAGATTAATTACAAATTGATTAATCTAATTTGCACACGTGTGCATTTCTTACAGCTCGGTCCTCTGGCGGAAATATTTAATGTTTTGAAAGCTGCAGTAATTGTGCTGATGCAAGGTATCAATGAGATTGTGAATATATATATTTTTTTGCCTCACATACATCATTCCTTAGGCCAATGCATCACTCAGATTTTGTTTCGGACAGGCTGCAAAGGGAAAAAGGTCCTTGAGCTAGCCTATTGGATCATCACAAATTCTTCAGAAATGTGTGAGCAACAATGCAATCAATTCATCTACCAGCCTAAACAAACTTTTGCTATTCTGCTGCAGGGAATGGACAAAGATGCCTTTGAGAAAAAGTTCAACACACTGGAAGTGGATTTTATCCGAAGTCAGCAGCTGTTTAGTAGAGAAGTCTTGAAACTGAGCCCAGGACAGCGGGCAGTGATCAGCAACGGCAGGGTGAGTGGACCGTATCATGTTGTCAGAAAGGTAAAGCATTGGTTAAACATTGCTGCGGCTGTTTGGTACAGTGGAGTAGGATCTTCTAAGCCACTGCACTTCGGAGGATTTTCCCTCTTGTGTTTTCAGAGTGCTTCCTTAGAACTGTCAAATCAGCATGAAACTCAAAGGTCACAGGTGGCACAAACTGCTCTGTGTGTGTGTGTGTGTTAGTGTGTGTGTGTGTGTGTGTGTGTGTGTGTGTGTGTGTTAGTGTGTGTACGTGCTGAGTGTGTGTGTACAGAGCTGATGACTGATGTCTCAGTAGCGGTGATGCTGACAGCCACGGAGGCCAGCCTCTGAGATGGCACTAACAATTAATATCATTTTACATTCCTCTGCTGTAGCGGCAGGACTCTACTCCCAAAATAGAAAGCATGAAAACACAGGCACTGTCACTGAATGCCTTTAAGTGGATAAAGCACTGTGTTACAGGCACATTACATTTAACACCCCCCTGGCAAGTAGTAAATAATACATGCTGAGATAAGAATTGGAAAAGTCGTGTTCTGACTGCATTATTTTCCTCATGTTAGATCCTGGGTCCGTTTGAAGAGCAGGAAGAATTCACGGTGGAGGATTTCCACTTGCTGGAGAAGATTTCTCTGAGTGGTTCTGCAGAGAAAGTCAAAGCCAAAGTTAAACATATGGGAATGAAGCCAAAGCCGTATGTTTGTATTTTCCTGCCTTGTTATGCGAGAAAAAAAATCCCCTTCCTTCTTTCATCATCTGTGCTAAACATTTGAGCACAACATCATTAGTGGATAACGACAATATTTGTGATAATGTGAAATACCTTTTTATTTTAATTTTAATTTTATATTAACTTTTTAACACTTTTCTCTTTGTGTCACTTTAGTGTTGAGTTTGTCTTAAAGGTTCTATAAACAAAGTCCTCTGCTACACCTCTTTCTCCTTAGCGCCAGTGACTTAGTCATGAAAGTTGATGCCCTCCTGTCTGCAGCCCCCAAGGGAGAGGTCAGGAGGGATGTCAACTTTATCAAAGACAGCCACAGGTGGGCAAGGGTTTTTTCTTCTCTAACTATCGGCTCTGCAGTCTCACAGGAAAGTGTTTACTCTCCTTTTGTTATAATGGATCTGAAAATCACTACGCCATCATTTCAAGCAGTCCAGGAAGGCAAATCTTTTGATTTGCAGTTCGGCTGAATAAGGGTTGTATAACCTTTCTTGTTGCTGAATCTGCTTTGGTGTGCTGTTCTCCTCCTCAGTGTGCTCCGTCTCTCCCCGCGTGAAAAAGAGGTGTTCTATGATGTTGTTGCCATCGTCGACCCCCTCACTAGGCAGGCACAGAAGATGTCCCCTCTACTGATTGTGAGCTGTATTTTTCTCTATTCTTCAATAAGGACACTTATTACAAAACTTACTTTCACTGAGAGGAATGGTACAGAAACATAAAGCTTGCAAAGGTTCAAAAGTTCAGATAGAAGTGTTCTTTTTTGTTTCTGTCCTCACATGATGCTATGATGGTTTCATGGTTATATCTTGTTTCTGCTGCATTTATTGAGTCAGTAAAATTGATCAGAAAGTCCTTATTTTATATTTATGCGTTCTTTGAGCTAAAACAAGTATGCTTGTTTATTATTTGAACAGATAAGATTATTTAGAAACAGTTTCCTCAGTGGGATTAGTTTCACTGAATCCCATTAGCTGTCTGCTGCATCTTGCTGGAGGCTTTCTGTAGTAAAGAATTTGGCTTGGGTGAGTATGAAAATATGACTCATCATGCCTTTACAGTCAGACAGCAACCTTCAGTAGCTGCTGTTTGCAGTGTACATTTGTCAGCAGTGTACTGCAGTATGCAGGATAAATTATGATGCTAGCATATCAGCATCGCATTTGGCTTCAAGGAAGGCAGCTCAATACGCTCATAACCACTGGCTCATTATCTTTTGACCACTGTTATATCACCATAGCTGTTACGTAAGGAAATGTGCAATGGGTGAAGAATAATGGGCAGTTAAACTAGAAGCTGCCTTCAGTCCTTTTTGTTCAGCGAAAGGCTTGTGTGTGTCTTGTACCTCTCTGCTGGGTTGGGCTCCACTTTGCTCCTCATTTCTAACTGGGCCTCTTCTTCTGTGACTCATGCAGGTGCTCAGTCAAGTGGTCAATGTGAGACTGCAGGTGTTTATGAATTGCAGGGCCAAGTTGTCTGAGATGCCCCTCAAGAGGTAAGCTCTCGCTCCACCAGTAATTAAATTTTCCTGTTTGGCTCGTTTGTGTGTCCTCTGACTGCTGCAGACTTAGCATCACTGCCTCGTTCTTTGCCTTTGTAAGATTATACTACACAGATGCGATCTGCTTAATAACACCACCTTATTGCTTTGGGCCTCCCCATGCATCTCTGGGCGAGTTGCTTCCAGCTTGCACTGTTGCGGTTCAAGCCATGCAGTAAAAACAACAAAACAAAACAACAACAACATATTAAATGTGGAAATTGTCCATTAACATTCACACCACTAACTGAATGTTAGTCATCATGTAATTTAGGGTGTTTTCTTTTTTTTTTTGTGTGTTCCATAATGGGTCGTTTGTAGTGGTAGTATAGTATCAAATGTTGTTGATAGAGATTTTACAGGAATTTTACCCTCACTTTGGAGGGACACTTTACAGTATGACCTTTATGGACCTCTGTCAGAGACCAGCTGGAATCGAATAGATGGAAATAACACTTTCCCCACAAATCACTCAGCCTGTCCCCCTGAGTGACAATTGCCTGTAATTGACACTAATGGCTACATGTTGTTTTCACATGAGAGATAAATAAGCTGGGTGTCTGGCATCTAGCTGCTCCACTAGTCCGTTATATCACAATACAGAAACATTTCATGTTATTAGCCTTTGTGACAGAAATGTTTTGTGTCGTTGGTTCTTAAAGTACCATCCTCACATTCATCCGCTGAAAATGTGAGCACCTGGGCAGAGGATGGATTCTCTCTGAAACTTCCTCTTTGGTGGATTAATTACATTGTAAATTACTAAAAGAAGTAAGTAGTAGTAGTTTTTGGATCACATCATAAAGATCCTAATCGTGAGTGGGTGACGTCTAGTTTAATGCAGCAGAAGAGTTTTGTAACCGCAAAGTTACAACTTCCCTCTTTGATGTTTCTTGTAGAGCCATACGCTCAGTAATCCTATAGCCCACCCCTGGAGATCCTGCTGTCAGTGCATGCACATGAACCCTTTTCTGCGTCAGTGGGTTCATTTTAATTCACTGCAATACTTTTCATAGTGGTACGATCGCAGCACAGACCACAGGGCAGCTCGTCGTCTTTGTTTCCCTTTTCTTCTGTTGGCGAATTGGTCATCTCACAAATTGGAACCAATCGAATGAAAACAGTGCATTTCCCCTGGTGTAACGGGTTTCTCTTCCTTAACTACAACCCAACCCCACCTTCCTGTGCTGTGTGTAGCAGCTCCCAACTCACCCTGGAGTCAACAGCCAGCCTCAATGTAACTGCTCTGTTCTGGTCCAGCATTCACTCACTCCCTGTGAATAAGAAATGTGATGATGTACCTTTGATGAGGTATGAAGGCATTCTAAATAGCATCCTAAATAAAAAGAATCAGCATTGGTAATGTTTATCACCTGCCACGTTATCTACACTCATTATGACTCCTCAGTGTCAGAGGGCACGCGAAAGAGAATCAATTAGCATAAAGATTAGCCTGGACCTTGCTTCTCCGACAGCTCTGGGTAATAATGGAGAAAAGGAACGATTTTGGTGCACAGACTACAGCACATATTTCTGTTATTGGCTGAGCAGGAACACTGGCAGTAATAGTATTAGATTCCTCACTTTGAAGAGATTGTATATACCCAGCTGTCACATCAGAGCCCATCTCTCCTGTCCTAGAAAGGAGACTATTGCACAACATGTCATCATTTTAGTGCTTGCTGAAGAGCACAATGTGTTTGTTGAATAGAAGTGTTGATTCAGTCCAGTGGCAAACAGTCCAATAGGATATCAGCCATTTTAGGGCTTCCAATTCTCTCCCCTGTTGTTAGATATGATGTTCATTTGCAGTTAATGGGCAAGCACTTAAGTTTTGATGACCTCTGTCTGTCTTCACAGCTTTTACCGCTTTGTCTTGGAGTCTGATGTGAATTTCTTGGCAAACGACACAGTGTCTCCAGGACCAGTTGCCCGCTTCATGGAGCTCCCAGAATCTCCCCTTCTCACCCTAAATATGATCACACCAGAGAGCTGGATGGTGCAGGCTGTCCGCAGCCCCCACGACTTGGATAACATTCACCTGCAGGAGGTATCCTGCTCCTTAGCAATGACTACCAGCAATGTTATCATTCTCACCCCATAATTAGGGCGGAGGAACTTTCTGTTAACCATTCCCCTGTTGTTTTTTGTCCTCCTTTTTTAATTTGCGGTTTCTCTCCAGGTGAGCGGGGTTGTGACAGCAGAGTATGAGCTGGAGCACCTCTTGCTGGAGGGCCACTGCTTTGACCTGTCAAGCGGCCAGCCTCCTCGTGGACTGCAGTTTACCCTGGGCATGAGTCGGGACCCGCTCATGTATGACACTATTGTCATGGCTAACCTGGTCAGCAGCCATCTTTTAATACTAGAGTTAACAAGACTGCTTTCTTGCACTGCGTTAGATAGATCACGTTGACATCATAGTAGCTAACTACAGTAGTAAGTTTGGTACGGAAACTGTTTGGTGCCAGGATTGAGTGAACAAGTGTGAATTGCATGCTTACAGTAAATACTCAGACTCATGCTGTTTCAACCACAACAGGGATATTTCCAGCTGAAAGCCAATCCTGGTGCCTGGATTCTGAGATTACGTAAAGGGAGGTCAGAGGATATCTATCAAATTCTCACGTGAGTATTCACCAGTGTCTACAGACTGTTTTTAATGTCTGATCTTTGTTTTCCCCATCTAATTCCTTGCAGATATTTATATATAAAAAATAAAATAAAAAGTTATGATGCTAATTAGGCGCTTTCATCAGAAGAGCCACATCAAGGTTGTTTTCAGCTACCTCTCCATTTCATACCGGTAGCTATGTAACCCATCACTATGGTAACATGGGGAGCTGCTGACACTGTAGCAGCTCAAGGTTTTGATGAGTGCAGGGAGTTCTGCTCACCGCGGAGGGGAGAGAGACAAGTAGGAGGAGAGGGCTGCTATTAAAGAGATGACAGAGTGGAGGGATGATTCAGCTGGTCACCTGCCATCCCGTACACCTCAGACTGCAAAATATCCGCAGCAGAATGTGTTTTAGTTTGGACGGCGTAGGTTTCAAAGGCTGCATACACCAGACAGAGTGCGTTGGTGTTGTCTAATTTCCCCTGACGAATAGAAACAGTATTGTGCTTTTGGTTAGTTTGATGCAAAATGCAATTTTCTATGCCTTGTATTACTTTAATTAAAATGTACATGTGGTACTTTATACCTTTTTTATGTCAAACAAATTAATTGTATAATTTCTATGTAACATAATAAAAAACAATAATCCCTCACTACTAAGTTGCAATAATGGCTCAAATCCCAACCATGTACGTGAGTCTGCATGGGCAGCTGTAGCGCTGTGGAGCTAGGTGTCTCTACAATCACAGATATTGTCCTCTCTGGCTATCCTCACATAAGATTTAGGACACATACAGCCCTTGGTTCCTCTGGAATCATATCAGACAACCAAGATTTATACCCCAATCCTCCAGGTGAAGCTAAGAGGTGATGTCATTTTTCACCTTGGCAGTGTCATTATTCTTGTGGTTAGCGGCACTCTGCTCTGGTTAGGTGGCCGATCAGAGTCTAGTGGGAGTGTCCGTGCTCTCCGGTCCCAGAGCCTGCGTTCTCCTCGTTGCACCCCGTGCTGCCACTGCACCTCGCCCTGACAGCGATGAATGAGATGGCCAGCTCTCTTCTACTCAGAGCAAGGCTACAGATTGATCTCTGGTGCTTTCTAACACAAGCCCTAAAGGCTGAGTTGCATCAGTGACAGCAGAGCGGGTAAAACGCAAGCAGCACTTGAGCATAGGGAGGGGTGGGGGGGGATGCAGTTTAGGCCCAATGAGGAGGGGGCATTTATCATAGTGATAAGGTTAGTTTTTTGTCTTTAGTAAGCACTGAGGTCGTAATGGTTTGCTGTGCATCATGACCTATTGCTCATCTCTTCCTGAGGTTTGCTCTCTGGTGTTTTGCCATCAGACCCTGGAGATCCTGTCTGCCAAAACACATTCTTCCCTGCGCAAATCAGTCCTAAAACGATTACAGTGAAAGGCCAGTGTTACGCGATCAATACTGTACAGACTTCCTCATTAAATCTAGCACTATATACAGTATGGCTGGGAAGTAGTGATGGATAAAATAATGGTAAGGTGATGCTTAATGATGATGGAGGCTAATGAATGCGGTCATGAGTGTGACCCTGGCAGCGGTCCCAGTATTCGCCTTCACTGTCTGTCAGTGGTCTGTCCATTAGCTGCTGTTGTCTCCTTCATGAGAGGCGCCTATATTTTCTTGCACTGTTGCCATGGCTAAAACATGTGATCCAACCTCTGTCGCTGACGCACAAAAAAAACGTGTTTCACTTATATGGCGGACTCAAGCACAACTGTAAGTGCATTTTAATAAGTGGTAATATATTTGTTTTAGATACTAAATGTTCGGGTCCTTATTCTTCAGCTCCACTGCTAAACGCTGTCTGTTTGTTTACATTGTATCTCTGAGCTGCTGCCAGCTCACCTGTCAATCAAACACATACATTGGCTCGCCTACTCAGGCGCTTGGAGGCTACTTTAAAGGAGCCTTTCTGAAATATCTCCAAAGATCTTTTTTAATTTCTTTTATTAATAAAAAAGAATACTACTAGGGAAAATCACGTTGATGGTGATTATTAATCGCAAAGGGGGATACCTTTTTAGCTTTCAGTTGGACTTTAAGATGTGTCATAACAAGAACCTTTTCTTACTTTACTACTATCAATTTCTAGTTCAAAGGATTTGTAAAGATTCCTCAAAACCTAAAATGGTGATGACCAACAAGGAATTAAAGATGATCAGTATAAATGACATGCTTTGGGATTGTATTGAATTGCTATTATTAACAGATTTCATAATCATTGATTAGTCACTCTGTGACAGTAATCACTTCCTCATTCTTTATCCACTTTTTCAGGCATGATGGAACTGATTCCCCTGCGGATGCTGGTGATGTCATAGTTGTGCTGAACAGTTTCCACAGTAAGATCATCAAAGTCAAAGTGAGTGTGTTTATTAGATGTCTGTAAAGCATATCAGATTTGTCACAGCACTAGACATCATTCAGTGTGGAGTAAAATGCCCTTCAGCAGGTCACAAATTGAGGCTGTTGGAATGATTTACGCGTCTCCTTTCTCATTATAGGTGCAGAAAAAGGCAGAGAAGATCAGTGAAGATCTTTTAAGTGAATCTAGTGAAAGCAAGGGCATATGGGACTCCATAGCAAGGTATGCAATCTATTCTCCCATACAGCCAACATCTGGTTGGTTTTAACAGGTTTAAAAGCCTCCACCGCGTGATTGGCAGTAACATTATTGATTGGTGGGTTTGCTGATGTGCCTTCTGTTTGTCAATTAAACATTCCCGTTCCAGGAGATCTTATTCCTCCCCTCCATCCAGACTGCAATACTATGCTGTAAGATCTAGTCTTGCAAAAAATATGTGCTTCTGTAGGTATGTGTGCGTGTGCATCTGTGTGTTTGCCCTTCCCACTTCCTAACTGTGTGATCCTGTCTCTCACTTAATGCTTGCTGTGTGAAGTGTTTGGAGCACTTTTGAGAAAAGGTAGGCAGCATTAACGCAAACCCATTTAGCACCTGAAACATTTTTTCATCATTAGCATGCACTGTTTATTGGTTGCTTTGTCGCACTACTCTCTTAAGTTGTGTAATGAATGAGAATGCCTTAATAATATATTCTAACAGGATGTGGTAATACTGTAGAGGTTTATTTGATTGTGATATTACATTTTCATGTTTTCTTTTGCCTTTATTTATTTATGTGGTCATTTTTAGAATATCAAGAACACTACAGGTAGTGTTGTAGTCTGTATAGATGTGTGTGTCCATGCTTAAGTGCATAAAACACACGTATGTACACAAGCATAATGTACTGTACACACGAACATACAGTGATACATAAACTGTGTTTTGAAAGCGTAATGTAAGCTGGTTCTTGGAATGTGAATCGTTACCTGTCTGGTGGGGATGGAGCTGGAACAAGTGCAGAGGGTAGAGAAGTACCACCTAGCTATATTTATGGTCGTGTTGACACGGAGCACAAGCTCTGGAACCATATTCTTGAATAGGGCCAGGACTGTCTCCCTTTCTGGAGTTGCCCAAGGTAAGATGAGCCAACTCAATGTCAGGGTACTTTTTAGCCCCTGGCTAAGAAACTCTGTGTTTTTGCCTTTTTGCAGTTTAGAGACCTTATTGGAGTCTATGGTGGAGGCCCTGGAGAGGGCGCCACCTAGGGACTGCTGAAGGATGTTTTGTTTGTTATGTTATTGAACTTGTGTGCTAGGTATGGACTATTTGTAACAAACGTCATGTTTAAACAAACATTTGGCATCAGAAGACCTTAGACCAGATGGATGGATCTTGGACACCAGAATGAAGGGAGGAGCTTCTTGGAGGACACCAACAGTGCAGGAAGCTGTGATGCTAAAGGAGGAAGCCTATTGGGCTTTAGGGGACTCCCCAGCATCAACTAATTGTTGAACCTCACATTTAGTAGGAGCAGTGCAGACTCCATCCTGATCATGGAACAGTGAACCAGCTCTGTACCCTGTTTCGATATTTGAGGGGTCTTGGGAGTTTGCTTATCCAGTCTACATGTCATTTAAGGACATTGGAAGGTGTATGACCACACAGAATCTGGGATTCTGGGAGTATTGCGCGTGGCTTGCTGTTGCTACGAGCCCTCCAATTCTTGTGTAATTGCAGTAACAGCAGTGTTCTCGGCAATAGGTCAAGTGCATTGTTGGCTCACCCTCAGGGACGGGGCTCAGGAGGTCTGAGTAGAATGGCTGCTCCCTCATGTTGAAAAGAGCTAATTCAGGGGGTTCGACTGTCTGATCAGGACGCTCCCTGGACACTTGCTATAGAGGTATTCAGGGCTTGTCTAATTGGGAGGACATCTCGAGGGAGGGCCCAGAACAAGCTGAAGGAATTACAAATCTTTCCTGGCTTCGGCATGTTCAACATAGGGAGAACAACATTTGGGCTACCCTGGATAGCCTGCCTCTGTCCTGACCAGGACCAGATAAGACGCTGAAAGTGTTTGGATAGATGGATGAAAAAATGTATAATTGAATGTAATCTTAAGACCATTTCCCATGGTATGCTTTTGAGTAATGAAAATACTTAAAAAGGTTGAATAAGATGGTTTCAAGAGACATAACTGCTCCTTAAGTGCCTGTGATGTATGAATCTAAAATTGACTTCAATTTGACTGCATTTGGAGAGAGGAGAGTACTTTCTTTTGGCACGAGTCCAGCATATCCTCCTTTTGAAAACAAGGGTACGTAAATCTCTTAGACTTAAAAGACTCATCATGTTGAGCAAAAAGGTCTAACCATATATCCTGTACTGTGCTTAAATAGTCTCTGTCCAACTGGTAGAACCATGCTGGTTAAGTTTGGAAATAATGACTAATTAAAAGACAGACAGGGAGAAAACACTGTTGAAACACGATTTAGTGTTAACAAAAATATTGGCTTGTTTGACAGTTTAATCCTCACATGAAAATATGTGTTTTCTCATCTCACAGAGCAGTTTTTCACAGGACAGAAAAAAATACATTTTGAAAAAAGATGTCTTTATACTTATTACTTCATTTGTAACCTCAGAATGCTTTGAAGGATTTGTTATAAACGACGGCACTAAAGGCCATGTATTGATCTAACAACACTGAAGAATTAGTGAGGTGGATCCATGCATCAACAAGCATCTGTAGGTCTAAATGCCAGTTGTTACAAATTCTCCCAACTTTAAAGAGAGCTTTATGTCCATAGAGCAATTAGCCTGAGTGAAAATAGATTCCTTTCCTATTCTTTCTTGCATTCTTTCTTCCATGCTGTCCTTCTTCGTTTTGTGATTTATTTCTTAGGTGCTTGCTCTCTTCTTTGTCTCTGGCGGGGAGGAAGATGAAGGGAAGTTTTTCCTTCTTTCTGCTCTCAGCCTGGGGGACAGTGAGGATTCAATGTCCTTTTATGCTGTGCTTTGAAATCAGAAACATATGGGCCACACAGGGTGTGTGAGAGAGCATCAGTTGATGTGTTACCTGAGGGAGTCATACAGGTTTCAGGTGGAGGCCGCTGTAAAAGCCACCTCTCCCCATGTAGTCACAGGACCCTGGAGAGTGTTAGATGGGGCCTTGGCCATGAACGTTTTTTCCAAACTGATTTGCAGATTATCGTTAGGGGTGTTCTATAAAATGCGTTTGCTGTCTGAGATTTGAGGAAAGATGAGAGAGGTTTTGTCCGTGGCTTCGTACATTGTAGGGCTCAGTATGGTCAAAAGCAACAAGTGTCCTGCTGACCACACAGCTCAGAAGATGAACTGAATTGTCAAGTCAGTTTTATTTTTATGGTCCAATATCACAATTGCAGAGTAGTGAGTTGCCATAGGGATGCTTTGCTTGGTGCAGTGCTTTTGTTTTATCTGTGTGTTGGTAGTTACAGTGTGGGGAGGGAATGGAGGGGTGCATTTTCTTTACTTACACTAATTTTACTTTCTTCCTTTTTGGCAAAATATTTTCTTCAAGATTGAAACTTTCCCTATGGAATATTTCCCAACAATAACTCACACCATGTTTGACTTGGGAAATATTAGATTTTCAGACTACGTGAAGCCTCATACATGCAACAGCATGCAGCTAGTTTTATAGATAATGGAAAACATGGAAAATGAAAGTGCAACTTAGAGTTGTGCTTCACAGTACATGCGTACTTACACACCAACTACCTTTTTGTATGCTCATTGGCATACACCCTGTTCATATCTTTGTATGATCTCCTCACAAATTATTATGCTTCATTTACAGAGTTAGAGGGAAAACAGACTTTTGTCTGGTTAGCGACAGTGCCGTCCACTGCTCAGGATTTACCCAGAGCTTTGTCGATCATTCCAGAGGTCCAGATTATCTCGAGTGAGTCATCCAAACGGGCTCTCACCTGACCCTCTAAAGCTGCTTATCTGCGGGGTGTGTGTGTGTGTGGGGGGGGTGCTGGTGGGGCACTCTAGTGCTGGAGGCCCTATATAATGGCTGGCTTAGTCATGGCAGGCAGCTGGTATCCCCAGACTACAGATGTGTGGTGACTCCCCAGACGCCAGCGGCTCAGCTACAGAGAGCTGTGGTTTGGTTTGAGAAGCAGTGCAGGGAGTGACATGCACCAATTGTTTTCAGACGGACGGACAACAAATTATTGCGAAATGGTAAAAAAAATTAGTTACATAGCATCCGGTGCCGTCATTGAGTTTGTGTTGTATGGATGCGACTTGCTCGCCAACCTCTTTGTGTGTGTCAGAGTTGGTTTTAGAGGACACGTAGAGACAAACAGTATGCTCCCTCCCCTCCCTTCACACCTCCCTCTCACTCACTGGTGTCTTCCTGGAGCCTCGGGCCGTGGCCGTGGTTGTGATTGAGTGTGGAAGAGACAGTCCTTCCCTCATCAGCAGTCCGTTACAGACAAGGACAAGGCAGTCACATCTACCCTCCAGCACATGTCCGCTAAATGTGCCTTGCACCATGAGCCGCTGCTCTTCTATAGCGGTCAGGGTATGTTGCAGCGTTCAGAAGTGTGGAGAATGCCCATTGGATTTTTCCATTGTCTGTGCTGGTATGTCATCATAAAAACATTCTAGTTAATCTGGTTGGTTACCTACATTTTCATTACCACCTTCAATTTTGATTAAATTGTTACTAACACATACTTACGTACATCAATTTAATTCATAGTTTAATTCGGTCTGAAAGGTCATGGGGTAATTTTATAGGCACTATTTTAGTGAGAGCAAGATGTTTTTATAAAAAAAAGATTCTAAGGCACAGTGAGGTTTTGTTTTTCTTGCTTGCTAGTTTAGTATTTAGGTAGCTCGCTGTACACCACCGGGAGAAGAGGCTCCACATTTCATGCTGTCTGCTTCCATTGTCTTCGGACCATAGACTGTATTGGGCCATGTCAGTGGACTGAAGTGCACTGAAAAATGTAATATGAAACTTCTCTCTCCTCTGATCACTTAACTCTTAAGGACGATCCATTCTCACCAGCTCTTTCTCTGCTATCCTCATCCAACAACAGCTGCGTATCTACGGGTCTAGCAAAATGGCACCTGAAGTATCACGTTTTTTTAATAGCAACATGATGTGTTAGAGCAGAGTCATGACTATTCATAAGTGTGTTGGTTAAATTATGCAACCACATAAAGGCTTAAACAGACAACTATTACTTTTCTAGTAGCAACATGGTTTGTGCATTTCTCTTAATTGAATGCATCCAAATATTCATTAATAGGTTTGTTAAAAAATCGAAAGAGAACCAGCAAAAAACTAGACCACAGTTTTTGTTTGATTGTACTGTGATACTACTACTACTGTGGAATATCATAATTCCAAATACAATCCCAAGAATTACAACATTAAATATGAGTTATAAAAGAAACACAATGGGCTTCTCTGTATATTTACCTACAACTCTGCAGGTCCCACAGGAGCATATTAGTACATAAACTCGTCCAGACTTTTCGCACCATTACCAAACAGTCAGTACATCATGGTGGGGCAAGCACTGCTTTCAAAGGCGATGAGAGGAGCTGATGTGATCGGGCATGACTGTTACCAACCCCTAACACAATTAACTATAATGTATGATAATCCATTTTTGCAACTTGATTTACAAAAAGGTGCCTGATGTGTTTATGTCATATCTACTGTTACCAAAAACCTTGGTAACAGCAGACGGTGCACCTCCTGTTAGCTGTTAAGTGATTTGATACAAATGAATCATTTTAGATGTTTTACTTCTAATATGGACTCTTATTAGGTGTAAGGGAGTTATAACAATACGCTGTTTTAATTCTGCAGCTGCTTTTGCTCAAACACTAATTGTTTAGGTTCTCTAGAGGAGAGCCAGCAGGAGAACTGAACTGCTGTTAAAATCATGTCAACATTTCCAGAGCATTGTCGTTTCCTTCATTATTGTTTAATTTAAATAAAACATCCCAGTTTGCTGTTTGCAGTTTGACTCTACAAAAGCATGGTTTCTACTGGCTTACTTCTGATTTACTGTCACTGTGGAAAAACGTGCATAGATCAAAACAAGCATCATGGTCTCATTTACAGCATCACTGGTGGGGCCTCCAAGAAGGATGGTGGAGAGAAGAAGAAAGAGGACGTTCTAAACATATTTTCTGTGGCCTCTGGCCATCTGTACGAGCGCTTTCTGAGGTGGGTCACTTTCATATCACAAACACACTTTACTCACACTTACTTTTCAGGCTGCACACTTTACTTTCCTTTTAGTCCCGATTCGTGAAACTGATCCTTCCATCTTTCTGTCTATTTCAGAATAATGATGCTGTCCGTCCTTCGGCATACCAAAACGCCTGTCAAATTCTGGTTCCTCAAGAATTACCTCTCCCCATCTTTCAAGGTGTGTGTGTGTGTGTGTGTGTGTGTGTGTGTGTGTGTGTGTGTCTGTGTCTGTGTCTGTGTCTGTGTCTGTGTCTGTGTCTCCCCAGTTGTCTTGCACTATATATTGTACCACTGTTAGGTTCAGCCTTGCATCATGATTTAGCTAACAGGCATTTTCATGCCAAAAGAGCTAACAGAATTTTGAAGATTACTCCCAAAAAAAGAGCATTCTTGTGTTTGGTTTATTTAACCTGTGGTGATTGTTTTTGGTGTGGTTAGGAGACCATCTCTCACATGGCAGAGTCGTACGGCTTTCAGTATGAATTGGTACAGTACAAGTGGCCCCGTTGGCTCCACCAGCAGACTGAGAAGCAGCGTATTATCTGGGGATACAAGATCCTCTTCCTGGATGTTCTGTTCCCCTTGGCTGTGGACAAGATCATCTTTGTGGACGCCGACCAGGTAAGGATCAAATTGAACTGACACAGAGAGAGAGCTACGTGTAAGCGTGTGGCTGAACACGAGAGACCCGTCTATATCAGTCAAAGCGCTGGTGTGAAGATTTGATGAGATTTTGAACACCACCGAAGTGTCGTCAGTCCTCTCCGTACTTACCGATGTCCTCGCTCTTTCTCACAGATAGTCCGTGCTGATCTGAAGGAGTTGAGGGATTTAGACCTGGAAGGCGCTCCCTATGGCTATACACCGTTTTGTGATAGCCGCAGAGAGATGGAAGGCTACCGCTTCTGGAAAACTGGCTATTGGGCGTCACATCTAGGACACAGGAAATATCACATTAGGTATACTTCCTTCAAAAAAGTTTTGAATGAGTGGCAAGGACTTCTGATACTGTATCTGATGTGCAATCATTAACACTCCAGAATAACACAATCATTCCCTTCCTTATATCTTTCACACTATTGTTGTTTTAGGGGAAATGGGGAAATGAAGGAAACCACTTCTGGCAAGATAAGCGAGAGTATAAATCCATGCATTTTAAAATATTAGCATTTAAACATTCTTTGCTTGTATGTCTTCCTTGTAGGCCATTCACCCACTTCATTTTGTTGGGGACTTGCATCTGTACTTTGCAAAGCAGAAATAAAGGAGTCTAAAATAAATAGAATTTTAAATAGACCATAGTGCAAAATACAGTAGATCTCTTTCACAATCATGAAAATGAAAAATATCTTTCACTTTGTCTTTACATTTTGGCTTGGATTCGTCTAGAGGAATTATTCATTATTCTGCAAGAGTGCAATTTTGTTTTAAGTTCTTCCTAAGTCCCAAATATTACAGAAGGAAGAGGAACTGTATTTTTTTAATTCTTGTATTTAGAGGCTAAAAGTGCTGTAGTTGTCTTTGTTCTGCTTCCTTCCACCTATCTGGATTTCAAAAACAATAAGAAAAACAACAAGAAAGCTAAACCTTTCATGTAGTTTTAAAATCTCAACCGACTCGGACAATAGAAATGAACCAATCCAGCAGAAGTTGGCTCTGTAAGAAACACTTGACATTTTTGTGATTTGTCAGAAAAGATTTCTAGATTTTTGTGCAAGGTTAAATCAAATCCTATTGATTTCTGCCACACTGGATTGTACAGTACCCCATTTAGAATTTTCAACAACAAAAAAAGTGACTACAGTAGTGTTCATCCAGTTTCCATGGTGATTGGACCCCACCAATTATAGCTGCAATTCTTGTGGCTATATTTTAGTATCTCATTTTTGTATACAGCCACGGTGCACATTAAATCAAGCACTAGGTAGAAAAAAAAAAAATCTCCTCCTTGCTGGGCGTGTGGCACTGCGTTCTCCTCCTGTCAGTGTGATGGCTAATCAGGTGGCAGCCAGTGGCTGAACAGAGAGAGCAGAACTTCCCACTTTACCTCTTGCTGATGAGGACAAAAAAAGAAAAGAGAACCACAGTGATTTGACTGCATGCCAGTGTGCTGCTTGGCTCTGTGAGGCAGGACAAAAGCAGCCAGGGTGAATGATCTGCATCAGTGAGCCCAAGGAAAAAGCATAAGGAAGTGAATATCCTCTGGTAGACTTACACCAAACCTAATAAGTGATAAGTGAAACGACGTAAGTCTGCACCGTTGGGTTTATTAACATGCTACGTTAGGTACAATTATCTCAATGCGCCTGGGGTTTTTGTCTTTATTGAGTAATTCTTTTTATTTTTATTAAGTCTGGGCTTTCCCTTTCAGGAAATGGTTTTCTCACTCCTGCTCTCTATGTCTCGTCTTTCCTACATTTCAACCAGCGCTCTGTATGTAGTAGATTTAAAGAAATTCCGTAAGATTGCAGCCGGGGACAGATTACGAGGCCAGTACCAAGCCCTGAGCCAAGACCCCAACAGTCTGTCCAACCTGGACCAGGTATGTAACTCGGAGAGAAATTGCATTATATGATGCAGACTTTGTTGATATGTAATATTTGTAATGCACCCTAATATATTTTTTAATGATATTTTCAGGACCTTCCTAACAACATGATCCACCAGGTGGTCATCAAGTCTCTCCCACAGGAGTGGCTGTGGTGCGAGACGTGGTGCGACGACTCCTCCAAAGTCACGGCTAAGACTATAGACCTGGTGAGTCCCAGATCAATTAGATCTGACTGTGGAAAACTAATGAGTAATGTAAGGAAAGCTAACTGGTGCACCTGGGAATTGCTACTGTAAATAATTCATCAAATCTAATTGTTCCTTTTTATTTAGATAATTTATTCCCCTTTGTCTTCCTTATTTGGAAAACATTTTTTGTATGTTGAAACAAGCTCATAATTGAAAAAGTATTTATATACCTTTTTTTTTTTTTTTTTTTTTACACCATGTTTTCAGCTTTGTTGGTTATAATAGTGTAGCACTGAAAAGCAGGAGCATATTTCCACTACAGTGCCGCTAATGTCCATGAGGCACTTGGCATTTAAGAGACAACTGAGGATTTATCCTGTAGTTTCCTAAACTAATTTAGAGAATTACTTGACGGGCTCCAGTAGACTGCAATAGGAAGCACTGTCTCATTGTGGTATAGGACACCACTTGGTAATTCAGACACAAGACATGGGCTAATGTTTTTTTTTTTTTTTACAGAACTGGAAATCAAATTAGGTCCAAGTGCCAGTCACAGACAGTGCTGGGAATGAGAGTATGACTTGTTGGGAGAAAGTGGCACTGGTGGCGTGAGTGATGTGTTTTGTCTGCTTTTCTGCTGCAGTGCAACAACCCGAAGACCAAGGAGCCCAAGCTGACGGCTGCAGCAAGGATTGTGCCTGAGTGGGTTGAATACGACAGCGAGATAAAACAGCTACTGAGACGGGTCCAGGGAGGGGAAGACGCAGCAATGCACAAACAGAGTCCCTCTCCCTCACAACATAAAACAGGTGAACAAAGAAAAGCACTGTTTATTCTCTGTGTCGACAAGGTTTGCTCATTTTATGAGACAGGAAAGTCACCACAACGCAACCTGTTCTGCGCTTGTAGGATCAACTACTTTCTTGGCCAAATTCTCACCACTGTTTTCATTATTTCTTTCCAACATTCCCCGCACTCTGCACAGTAGACAGCCAGCGTGATGAACTTTAGTCTATCCGCAGCACCATGCTGAAGAGGAAGGAGGCAGCACCTTTCGCATGCAGGCCACCTGTGAAGCTTGAAGACAGACAATTCCATCTAAACATAGCCACGGAGTGTTACTTCCCCAGCCGGAGAAGCATGTGATACTTTCAGAGATGCCATATCTACTTCTGCAGTCAATACGTCTTAAAAAAATGAACACGTGATGTAAGTGTTAACTGCCAAGTGTGAACTCGTGGCGCACTTTCAGCACTACAGTCAGGTCTTGGTTAGTTTGTGGTTACTGGAGAATGAAGTAAACATGGAGTAAAATGGTGAAGTCAGTCAAAGCACTCTTTTTGGGGGGTGTTTGAGTATTAATATATTGCACTGAAAATGTATTCAAAGAATCAAATGGAGAAGCCACATCTCTAAGAATCCAATCTCAAAGTGTTTTTTTTTTTTATGTAAATCTATTTCAACAAGCTAAAACAGTAAGATATTCTATTTGTTGTTGCAAACAACAAACACTTTGATTTTGCTTTGACTGACATTCAGCTAGTCCTGTTTTTAAACTTTACAACTTGCTGCAAAGTTGTTACATGTCCGATAATTATGGAGGGTGTAATTATTATTTATGCTGAAGGGAGTAGAAGAGGCTCTATTTTTTTATTTACTCCACAAGTCTATTTTAGTTCACTCATCCCTTGCAAGATATTTTTTCATAGGTCATAAAGGTCGGTTTTACATGCAGAATTGCCTCATGAGTCATATACAAACTTGGTATTTATGTGTAAGATTCATTTTATTTTCACATTATGACATTGCTCTTACTTCAACTGCAACATAAATGTTACATAACACATACAGAAATTATTTTTGATTGTTTTTTAAGTTGATTGGCTTAGGAGAAATCACAATTGGAGAGAACAGTAAAAAATGATAACTTAAAATTGATATTTAAGTTAGAAATAAAAATACTGTTATATAAAAAATAATGCAAGTGAGAACGATACATTCAAATGATGTAAATAATAGGATTGTTTTCAATATTTTCAAATGAACAAAACTATAACAATGTAGTTTCAAATCAGATAAATAACAATCAGGCCTAAAAATGCCATTTAAAGGGAAAAGTACAACAAAAATTAAACTCAAAAGAAACCGACTTCTGTTGCATTGCTGCAGTCGTCATGAGTCCATTTCATAAATTTTTCACATCTGACCCACTTGCCACAAACTGAGCAGCTCAGTGCAGAACAGACATTCAGCATCCTCAACTTCGTGGGTCTTCTTCTTCGCTCTGGGCTTTTTCACCAATTTCTTGCCATCGGCCTTCTCCTCCATAGCTCTCTTGTAGGGTGAGGCTGTAAGAGACCGGCCAATGAAGGTTCAGTGGTCTCTGTGCAGGATTGGCAGAATGCAGCAATGTTGATCATGACACTTTTGTTGTCTTACTGGGAAGAGACTCTGGAGCAGCCTGGTGGGAGGTGTGTGGAGTAGGCTGTAAGGGCAGGTTCTGGCTCCTTGGTGACTTCCACTACCATGAAGTCCTCTCTCCCAAAACCTTTCCACCCCTTTCCCACGCTGGCAGCTTGGCTGTAGGCTTCACCAAAAAAGCCAGCAGTCTCAGAGATGCTAATCCTCTTCCCGGGGTTTTTGGTCGGCCATAGGTCGGCCACTTTGCTGTAGATCATCTTCAGCCTTCTGACAAAGGTCCTGTTGAGGGACTGTATTTCATGGCTTCAGTGGGACAGTTTTGCCAAGATCTCTTGCCAGATTTTCAGCCTCTAAGGTTCTATGTGAGTGGTGCCCATCGAGTCTGAGGGTGTGTGGATCATTCTTGCTGGTATTCATGTTCTTCGCAAAGTGGGTCGACCCAACCGAAATCAGAAACCCCTCCCACAGATCCAGGAGGTTCCCCTTCTCATCGGGACCCGATCTTTCTCTTTCTCAGGGCGATAGATTTGCCCTGCAACACTCATCGTGCGGTGCAGCGGTAACATTAGATCCTCTTTCTGCGCTCGTCACCCTGCTGACTTGCTGGGCCCCTTTTTTGTTAGGCTTCTTACCTCGGGGGGGGCGTCTTTCCCCGGTTTACCATAATTTAGGGTGAGATGAAAATATTTCGGTGCTCAAGCCCTTCAGCAGCCACAGAGCGGAACCTGTTCAGAGTTCTCAAATGCAGCGACTGTAAAATGGTTTATTTCGGAGTTCCTTATTCAAAATGAGAGTGGCTGTATTTTCTCTACCATTGTCATGTTTGCCATACATGTTTGTTTTGAGATATTAGCATAAGGGTATTGCATCTTTTTTCAATGTCAAGGGTCCAATGAAAATACAAGTAAGGCTGGGGAGGGTCTTGCTTTTGTATAAAATGAAATACAAGCTTCAGCCCCCATCCCTAACACAATAACTATCCCTTAGAACAGCAATTAGCGCATCCTGCAATAACATTGCACAAACAACACTGCTGCTTTATGTCTACCACATGGATCATCAGCGGGATGCTTACATTGTAGCTACATTTTACCCTCAGCCTTTTAGCATTACAGCGTGTAGCGTTATGTAGCCACCATGTTCCCTTTGACAGATTTCTCATTTTAAAACGAATGAGCTACATTAAAAATTCAACTGGAGAGGGAGTTTTCAACCAACTCTAAGACTTTTGGAGTTGGCATTAAGTGTAGCTAGCCTTGTAAGGCTACAGCAGACTAAAATCTGCTAAGGCCAGTTGACATTTCATCCGACAAAATTGACAGTCATTTGCTAGAAATGAGAAGCCTGCCTTTGTTATCTTTTGTGTTAAATCAGAGACCAATTGTTTGCAAAAATGACTGCAAATATCCAGTGGTAAATCTGCCACAACTCAACACATGTGCATACATTAAGGGGGCGGGGCTTATATAATTGTCATCTCTCGCCCTGCAAAGTCACGTGACGTAATATTGGATGTGACAGTCTAAAGGATCCTCATTTGCACACTAAAGGTCATGGTTTGTGGATTGAATTTTAACTTATAGTATGTTTACATGTTTTGTACATTCAGCATCACTGTATTACATTTTAAAGAAAATGTTTAAATATTTGAATTCCACAATGGACCAGTGTTTTTGTCTCAGGAATAAGATGGATGTTGCTGCTGAAGCCAACAGTAGTTTTTGTCTTAAAAGTCAATACTAAGGGGTGCTGTGTCAATTGGACATGTTTATATTATTGTCTGGTGGAAAAAAAAAAAATCTTTGCTACAAAATCATTGCAAAAGCTGTTCGAGTTTTCTTGTCTCCTCGTGTGGTCAGTGGATGTGGGATTTATGCATTGAAAGGTCTACATTAGACACAGATTTTCTTACACTGTAATTTGTTTCCATGCAAAAATGCAGAAGAGTAGCACTTTAGATAGTTGCAAGAGGGAAAGCTTTAGTATTTGAATGCAGTAAAGTCACTCTCCAACCTGTCCGTACAGCAATACCCTTGCCCCTCAGTTCAATTTAATGTACGTAAATAGGTCTTTATTTACAGTTCAGAAAAACGCCATATAAAAATAGAACTGTACCTATGTACAAACTGAATCTTACGAATGGATGTGAATTGTAGAGTGTACAATACACGGAAAGGGTGTAAGTGTCAAAATTAACGACTTACACTCGACAGATAAAAGCTCCTTCACACATGGCAGATATTTGTTAGCATAGCAACAGGCCTTCCCCAAACGGAATTCAAAGTTGTATTATTCAACAACAAAGATGCATCTTTAATTAAGGTCACTGAATTAAAGTCACAATTTGCTCCACATTTTTGTGAGACTTATCGGTATGCCCCGACATTCCTTATGCCAGTGATCTCCCTTTTAAATAGGGAGGAAAATACAAAAATCCACTCCAACTGTGCTGCATATGAGCTTCCTCAGTTGAAGTTGAATTTAAAGTTGAAGGGTCCGGAGCCAAATGGATTGAAACCCTGGAAGCCGTGGTGGCCTCCGTGGAAGTGATTATGACTGTGACCCTGCTGGCTCTCCGGATCCATGGGGTCCTCCCCTTGGTCAAACTTGGTTCTCATCTCTAGAAAAACCAGATGACAAGATAAGGTATCCTTGTATACAGCTTTTAAATGTGAAATCAATCACAGAAAATGTTAAAACAAAGATTATTCAAGGCCTAACACACAACCATAATATGTAATAAATGAGAAAAAATTATCTAACATTTTAGATCAGCTGGTGATCAATAAGCTCGATACATTGAATCAAAAGCTTATTTTGAGCCATTAGGTTGTAGATCGAATTAAAAAAATGGTTTGAGATTTGAAGTCTCTAAAAGGTTAACATTCAGGCTTCTGGCATATTTGGCTCATATCATAATGTAGAAATCCGGCAAAATTGCAAACTCACAAAAGTAATGCACCTGTAGAAGAACTTTACTAAGAAATATGAGGTGTAATGTGAAGAGAAGCCACAACCAATATTCAACATTTTTACTGATTAATCAAACACTAACCTGATAGATAGGGCTGTTGGGACCAATGTTGTAAAAAACAAAACAAACGTATACGTTCTATATGATGGTTTGGGTAAAACCATTTTACTGAAATAAAATGGTGCCCAGTGAAATAATGAAGGTCCCAAGCTACTTGGACAAAACAGCAAGTAGCTGCAAGCTGTTCACAGCAGCCCACCAGAGGCCTGACATTTACTGGGAAACTGGCAGTAACAACTTTCCACTGACTGCAGACCACACGCTTTTTACCTGGGTCAGTGAGAACCTCTTTAGCCTGAGCGATGTCTATGAACTTCTTCTCAGCCTTCTTCTTTTCCACTGGATCCTGGAAGTTGTCCGGATGCCACTGTTGTGCCATTTTCCTGTAGGCTTTGATAATCTCCTTTTTCTGGGCAGTTCTGTAACAATGGGGCGAGTATTATCAGCATAAGAGACTATTATCTTTAATCAGCATTAAAGATAAAACCCCCTAATAATACTCGTCAAAGTGTCGGGGTTAGCATATTAGCTCTGATGTGATAAACCATTACTTTCTATAACTAAGGGGGCTTTCACTGGCTTAAAATGTATTATATCTCGATTTCTCATATCTCATTTGTAAAAATACCCCAATTCTTATTGATTTCCTCAAAACAACATTTCCTGGCTGGATGACACCTATATAAATTGAAGTAAATATCCAAAATGAGTGCCCACCTCTTCACTCCCAGGATCTTATAATAATCCCTCTTCTGAGACTGCTTGAGAAGTCGCTGAGCTCTCTCCAGGCCTTCTTTTACCTGACGGTCATTCTCGCTGTGTTTTGCAGCCGCCTCATAGTCCTTAATAGCTGGGAGGGGGGGGGAAATGCAGGATAGAAATCAGTATTGCTTACTCATTTAAAGCAGCTAATGGGATGTGGAGGAGCGTCTTTAAAGGCAGTCCTTCAAAGAAAAAAAAACCCACAGACTTCTGGTGCCTGTTGTGGCTAAAGTCTCTTGGAGCAAGGCATGGAAATCCTTCTACATGTCAGGGTAATGTGTGTCTGAGCCTAACAATTGCATTACTTTTCAAACTGTGTCATAATTTACTCAAAGGAGACAGATATTTGCTGTAGTGGTATGGAGCGATTTGTGTTTCTTTTTTAAGCAGTCAAAGAAAGAAACAGAGAAACTATCCACACTTTTGCTTGCAAACCCTAAAATTTTGCTTGCAAATCTAAAAGTTTTGCTTGCGAATCTAAAAGTAAGTAAGTATTGCATTGGATGAGCATATTTTAATCAACTGCTGAGGCTTGCCGAGACTGTAGCGTTTGTGATGTGATCATCTGCAGTGAAGTAAAGTAATATTTCACATTGTCATGATCAAAATGACTCCTACATTTAAACGACTATTACTGTTGCCAGAATCATCGGTGTTGTTGACTTTCTCCATATCTCCATCACTAAAACAAACATCGGGACCTGCATCGCATCATTTGACACGTGTCCTTAGTAATCCCTTCTCTGAAAAGGCTTGATACCGCCTATTAAATCGTTAAGTGAGCCCCATCCCCTTTAGATCTTGTTGCAGCAGCTCCAGGCTGCTTGTGTTCACACGTCCGAGTGCTTTGAAGCTTGTTTACCCTGTGAGCTAGTGAGGTGAATTTAACACCCATGGGCCCCGACAGTTTAAAAGCCCACATGAGGTCTGGCCTTCCCGCCTGCTGATGTGTTCATGCCATGTTAATGACGACATCCACGGCCCTCTGCTCAGCCAGTATAGGGACTCAAGCTAGGGACTTGTTTAAACCTTATTTTTGGCATTTTATTCTACCACAAATGGGAACATTATGAATAAAGTTTATATGAATTCAACTAAAAACTGAAATGGAGCTTTAATCTCTTTTGTGATGTTTTTGCTTTAATGTTCTTTTTTTATGGTTGCTATTTTTTATTTTGCATGTGGGTTGACTTACATCTAACACTTCTATGAGCGGAAAGCGGAGATACAATTTAAATAAAACATCATGGTGTCACACTAACCTCATTTAGATACGAGCAAACAGAAATACATTTGTGCCAAATGTTAGCTTAGGATTCTTTTGTAAATGAACGTGTTGCTTATTTTCTTCTCTAAAAATCTATCAACGTGGGATAACATTTTGCTTTATCCAGCCCGGGAAAACAGCGTAATCAGACATCCGAGCCTGAGGGCTTTATTTCCAGCGCCTGCACTGCGCCGGCAAAAGAGGCGTTTCTTGATGCACACCGAGGTTCTTTCATCGCCTGTGCCAGTGTCCTATTTTGGTGACTCGCACCGCATCACAATGGGAGGAGAGTCAAAGTACTTCAAGTACTATTAGAGATATTTAATGGCACAGAAATTGAATTCCCAGGCTGCTGCTCTCACTCACCTGTGTTTCAGGGTATAGTCACAGTGAGTACTGGATGTGTGAGGGTTTCAAAGTGTAACACACTGAGCAGCTGGAGTGGTTTGGATATTGCATTGGCAATCTGTACTAAAGTGGTAGTTTACACTAAGTTTCAAACTTAATTGACGGATAAAATGTAAAATGTAAGCAGGGATTTTCACAAAAATATCCATTGGTTGTTCGCACGGTGGTAGCAGAGCACCAGGTGACAGGCACAATGACGGCCGGGAGAAGAGACTATTCCTGGGGATTTCACCACCCGCCATCACTGGACTTTCTGCGATTTGACAACAGGTAGGGGAGACCGTTGTTTCGGCCTAATCCCCTCTCTGCCAGCAAAGGCATCACGGAGATAGTAAGAGTGTGTGTGTGTGTGAGAAATTCTGCTTCATTTCAGCCAGCAGTTCAGGGAAGCTCTACGTCACGCAGCCAATACTCACTGACACATTGTGCTCCACACCTAATTCTAATTATACAGCACGGGATTAAACACTAACAGATGACGCTTGTCTATTTCAGGCTTTAGACATAGCAGTTATTTGCTTTAACCAAATTAGAGTCAAAGTCAAAGTGGATCTGGTGATGAAGAGAAAAAGATTGCGTGCGAGGCAGAGTTCAATTGGATGCGAGCATCCCCCTTTCTGACTGTACCCTGCGCGACAGCATTTTAGACATAAACGAACTGCAGCAAATAAAATGGAATTTGTAAGAGGCTTCCGTGGTCGTGTCATTGATGTATTCACTTTACTATATCAACACTGTTTTCGTATTGTTACAAGGCCCTCTTGTGTTAGACTCCTGCCATGACAGCAGTTAGTTGTGTAGTAGAAATACAGAACAGTTTACTAGGCACAGCTAGCTAAAACTAACGCAGCCTAATACAACAGCCTTTCAATGAATCCTACCTCTGAAAAGGTTATACTGTTCAATTTAGTTTCAGAGTGATTTGGATTCAACTGTACGGCCATTTTGGAAGCTGCTGTTGTGCATCATGTTGATATTTCATTTCTGATATTTCTATTATTTTGTCCACCCAATTTATATCAGTGAGGGCAGGCTAAATAACAGAAACATCTCTCTGTAGAATGCCATACAGTTCAACAGCACCGCAAACTGCAGCCTCCAAAATAATGGTACAGTCTATCGACACCGTTTCAACATTATCTGAACATTGTAACCTTCATGCACGTAGATTTCGGCAACTCCACTGAAAATATTGGGCTGTTGTCACCAAAACTTTATTAATACAAACAGGTAAAATGGTGTGGTGTTAGAATAAAAATCATATTTATATACGGTAGGTGTTAATATATTTATACACGTTGTTTCCCAGCAGCTTCTTTTCTACACTACACACATTTGATAATTCAGACGGTCTTCAACAAAAAGAGTGTCCACGGACTTTCTCAAGACTGTTCTGCGTGTGGGAATTCAACGAACTGACTAAAAATAAGCATCTCAACTACACACAGCTACATCCGACTGGCTTACCTTCCTCATACTGTTCATCTTGGACATAGGCCTCAGCTCTGTCCTTCAGCACGTTAACGTTCTCCGGGTCCGACTGGAGGACTTGGCTACACACCGAGACGGCTCTGCTGGCCTGCTGGCCCTGGTCATGAACGCAAAGAAAGCCCGTTGCGTGGATTGTTTCGATGAAAGCAAAGAGCGAGCCAATGCATCTCGTGGCGGCCTTACCTGTGCCAGCGCATGGCAGATGCGCTCCTTGGCAAGGAGAGAGAAATGGGGCACATTGGGCTCCGTCTTCATCACTGCTTCGTATTTGCTCACTGCGTCTTCATACCTAGAAGAGCAGTCAGTCGGTGGGTGTTTGAACAGCGCTGAAGATCCAGCGAAACGCAACATAAGTCATTGCACCCCACAAACATCCCGCTGCTCTGTTTAGTCTCGTGAATATATCTTATGTGTGTCAAACGTGATGCGACATCCATTCACATTCAGATGGGATTCGCACGCCTGTTTTTAAGTCCGAGCGCTTGAGGGTAAGGACGCAGCGATTTACAGCTGATGCAATCCCTGGTATTCAGAGGGGATATTATTTTATATTTACATGGATATGCAGTTGTCCGTACAATACACACACCTCTCCTCTTGCATGTGTTCCTCTGCAGACTGGATCTGTTTGTTGAGCTTCTTCACCTGCTTGTAGTGGCCGTAACACTGCTTGTGATCAGGATCAAGCTTCAGGCACTCTCGCACCTCACTGCAGATCGAAAGAGAGGGGCGGGAGGAAGGTGAGAACAGGCCACGTTTCCATATTACCTGATGTACGTGCGACACCGCCAACTTACATGGGGTGGACAAAAATAACACAAACCCCTTCAAATAACCCGCAAAAGTCTAGCAGTGAAGAAGTGAAGCTTAAACTGTTTCGGCCATTTCTGAAGCCATAGTTTGTTTCACAAATATCCCGTTATAAGTAAGTGTTGCTGAGGGTCTACCTGTGATCATTGCTCCTCTTTTGCTAATGCAGTTTTTCTGTGGTTAGCATGTGCCAGCTATTGACACATCCCGTCTCAAAAAGATGCAGAAAGACTAGTCCCTGCTAGCTCTCTATTATCGGGCTGCACCAATAAGTCCCTTAAGACTCTCCAGCTGATCCAGAACGCTGCAGCACGTTTACTGACAAGAACAAGGAAGGGGGATCATATTTCTCCAGTATTAGCTTCTCTACACTGGCTATTGCTGTTGTACTGTACTGCTTTATGTTCTCCTTCCTCCTGCTCTCTCTCTCCTGCCCCCCCCCCCATTTTCTTTCAACCCAACCGGTCGAGGCAGATGACCGCCCACCTAGAGCCTGGTTCTGCTCGAGGTTTCTACCTGTTAGAAGGGAGTTTTTTCTTGCCGTTGTTGCCTAGTGCTTGCTCATGGTGGGAACGTTGGGTCTTTGTGTGTGTGGAAGTTGGTCTCGACCGGCTCCTTGTGATTGAGTGCCCTGAGATAACTTTGTTATGATATGGCGCTATATAAAT
>JAVQJD010066408.1:0-25364 GCA_036023655.1 Nannoperca australis | reverse complement strand
GTGTGTGTGTTTGTGTTTGTGTGTGTGTGTGTGTGTGTGTGTGTGTGTGTGTGTGTGTGTGTGTGTGTGTGTGTGTGTGTGTGTGTGTGATTGTGTGTTTTAGGTCAGAACATTGTGGCATGACCCCAATAAAACTGGCTGGAAGGACTTCACAGCCTACCGGATGCACCTCATCCACAGACCCAAGACTGGGTTCATCAGGTACAAAGACTGTCATCATATAACTTCATCAAACAAAGTGTCATTTTTATCACTGGATGATATAACAGTGGGTAGATGACCCCAGAATATCCAGCATATCTAAGGAAATAACTCTTTTCCCTTGTGTTTTCTAACTATTATCTGGAAAACGTGGGTATGTTAAATAGTTATTTCTATAGGCCAGGATCACAAACAAGACAAATGATATATGAACCTGTAGATGTATTGAGTCTAAGTCACTTGGCTGATTTTCCTCTTTGGAGCCTGATTTTATACTTTCATGTCGAGCTATCATGAGCCACATTGTGATCATGGAAATCATCCAACTTTTAAAGTTACAAAGTTATGGTTATGGTTATGGTTTTAAAGGACCATAAAAGTATTTTAGCCCATTTACTGCACAACACACATCATTTTCCTGTATTGCTTTAAAATGTGAATGCATTTCCACCCCCTTTTTCAAGCAGCCACAACTTTCTGTTCCTTTCTGTACAGCATGAAAATCAACTTGCATGGACGTCTGTGTTTATTTTTATGGCAGTAACTTTACTGATTTGTACAAAGTCAGGGCAGACTTTTCAAACCAGTCTGCTTTTAAAACCACTAAGTGAAGATATTTTACTTGCATAACGATGTTCAGTGGAGATTGTCCACAAGTGGATTTACATTTTTTAATATAAGGACATGAATTCAAACAAAATGCTAAGGGAAAGGATAAAAAAAGAAAATGCTAAACTTTAAAACCAAAGCATACATAAAAAAATCCTTTAAATCACACGTTTGGGGCTCAGTCTGTACCAGTTCACTTTGTGTATGTTTCAATGGAGCAACAATTTGCTGTATAACTTCTTAAATTTGTAAAAATCAAAATCAGTTCCACCTTCACCCGCAGATGTTTTTACACTTGAGGATATCATAAATCTCCAAGAGTTATTTTTACAACAGTGTAATTCACTTTCTGTGTTGTACCCTGTTCTCCTCAACCTGCCACATCTACTTCTACTTAGTTGTGCTTCTCACTAATGGACTTTCAAAAACACCCACCGGGCAATTAGCTCTCTGTGCTTTGTGCTGCTAATGTTCAGATGGAGAGAACAACATAAGTACTATAGCAAGGTTTTCAAGCTGAGAAAAAGTGAGGGGAAAGAGAACAAAACTGGAATATACCAAGCAAAGTTGTTTAAATGATTAAAATACTAGAAGGCTATCTTTGAAGATGGCTGTGTGGCAATTTGGGTACTGAATTGGGTACTGAAAAAAAGGCTTTATAACTGTAAGCGTATTGAATGTGAGGCTGAAAAGAAGCTCCTGCTCTTTGATTGTGAAGGACAGACACACATTGATATTTTGGATAGCTTCTGCGATGCTCCATTGTAACTGCTTTGAATATATTGACGTCATGTTCTCGTGTTAACCGGGAATAAAAAGAAAGATAGGTGACACGAAGGAAAATTATTATTATGGATTATTATTACTGTATTAACCTGTAAACAGCATTTTGATGTTGTATCTAGCTGAGCGCCTCAAAGATAGGTGCCTCAGAACTGTACTTAAGTATAGTATTTGAGTCAATGTACGGATTTTAAAATGAATGTAAACGTGTACTTGTATCATCTACAGTGATAGGTGGCCTGCACCCGTGGTAAAACACTTGATAACTGCTGCATATGAGGATGTTGGTTGTGTTGTGGTCCCATTGCAGGGTGGTGGTGTATGAGGGCAGGGAGATTTTATCCGACTCGGGGGCGGTGTACGACCACACCCTCGCTGGAGGAAGACTGGGACTGTTTGTCTTTTCTCAGGAACACGTCCTCTTCTCAGACCTCAGATATGAGTGCAGAGGTAAGATATTCCAACAAAACATTTGTTTTCACTACTAATCAGTGGAGGAGTATCAAAAGTAGAAGTAGTGGATCAGAAGTGAACTGAAATATCATCATATATGACATTAAACAGCATTTTACTGTTGTAGCTGGCCGAACTGAAGCTAGTTGTAACAACTTTACATACAGTTAAGTGTTTAAATCCAGTGGTTCTCAACTTGAAGTTGGGACCCTCAAAGGGTCACAAGATACAAACTGAAGGGTCGTGAGATGATTAATGGAAGAAAAAACATCTCATCGTTGCTTTTTTTGTGAAATATTAAATAATTTGACCTTGTTGGGCCTGAAACTGTCATTTGAAGGAAACCATCTGAGAAGTTTGGAAGGGAAATGTCTCTTTGGTGGAACTGACATCTGAAATGTTACAAGGAACTCCAATTAAGACACTTTTCTGTAAGGGGTCAACAGCCAAAAAGGTTGGGCACCACTGGTTGTAGCTATAACTTCATTCGTCAAAGGAATGTAGCGGAGCAAAAAGTACAATATTTCCTTCTGAATTCTAGTGCCGTCTGAGTATAAAGTAGCATAAAATGGAAATATTCAAGTTCAAGTTCACTACTTCAGTACTGTGTCCTCCAGCATTTGCAAATCACTTCCTCTTATAAAAGGCGTGTCTCTGGTGACCATATCTGTGACCTGTTTTTCTTTCATTTTCCCTCAGATAACTGAACAACCCACCAGAGATCCACATTCATTTCAGAAAATCTTAATATTAGAGAGAGAGAGAGAGGGAGAGAGAGAGAGAGAGAGAGAGAGAGAGAGGACCCTGGCCTTTATCCTTCCAAGACTTTCAGTTAGTGACGATCATCTATCTATCATCTTTTTATGCAACAGTATTGATTTGGATCTGTCTCATTCGCTGTATATTACTGTGAGACTCTAGTGACAGTAACCTCTTGTTGCTTTTCATTTGATTTTTACTAATGGTTGTAAATAATTATTTATTGCCAGATGCCAGATATGAGAGGGAGAGATGGGAGAATAAATTAATGATGGAGTTAGTGGCGCACTGTGCGGATGTCTGGTGGTAACTTATCAATAAAATACTTATCCCCCCCCCCCCCAAATGTTTCTTTATTTTCTATTCTGATGATGCCAGTACAACGAGCATACTACTGTGGGATCGGGGTCTCTATCGCCGCTCAGTGGTGAAAGTAATTATTACAAATGATGAGTGGGAGAGAAGAAACTAAGCTGACAAAGGTTGAAAAGAAATTGTTACTCACACACTATAAGAAATATATAGTATAGGTACAAATATCAGCAAATTCTATTGTAAGTAAAAAAATTGCAGAAAATGGAAATACTTAAGTACAGTACTTAAGAAGTTACTTTCTACCAATGGGTAAAGTACATAAAAGTGTGACTGATTGTTGTTAAATGATACCACTAGATTCATGATGAAACATCCTAGAATAACTAAACAAATAAAAACGATGTATTTCACGGAAATACGTTGCCAACATTGTATTGTTTTACGTTTCCGGTCCTGTCAACTCTATTTTTTGTGTCTCTTTACATAATTTCCGTTGTCTCTTTTGTGTAATTATTTTAAAAAGCAAAATACAAAACTCGTTAGAGTAATAAATCTGGGTATCCAAAGAAACATGATCTTGAGTGCCAAGGGGAAATAAATCATATGTAATGACTCAAAACACTAAACCCGTTAAACCGGTTGGAGAGGAAGGCACAAAAAACACACACACACTCTACCTGAAGCGGTGAATGACCGACGTCACCACTACCTGCTTCCAGTGAGATGTGAAGAATGAGGAAGAAGAGTCCACCCACCAGGTAGAGAGCAAAGAAGTCAAAACCAAACAGGCTTTCTTTCTAGTTAAGAGAAACAGTTTGAGTGTCTGATTTGCGGAAGCTGGAGGGATGGTGCGCGGCTTTAACGAAAGTTGGTGCGCTCGGTTCATGGATCGACACCAGTCAGCGCTGAATTTTGCTCTGTTGGTTTTTGGCTACATCCTTTACCTCATCGTTGGCGCCGGGATCTTCTCCGCCATAGAGCTGCCTTACGAGCAGGAGCTTCGGCAGGAGCTGCTGGCGGCCCGGCAGGACTTCCTGAGGAACAACAGCTGCGTGTCCGACGCGCGCCTGGAGGAGTTTCTGGCCCGCGTGCTGGAGGCCAACAACTATGGAGTGTCGGTGCTGGGTAACGAAACCAACCGCAACTGGGACTTTGTGTCCTCCCTGTTCTTCACCAGCACCGTGCTGACCACAACAGGTGAGGCCCGGGGACTCGGGTGTTAGAACTGTCAAGTGGACCTCACAGCGTTGCTTTAATTAGCACAGTGTGAGCTAAGCTGTGGTCATTCATGTGAGTGCACATCTCTTATCTTCCTTTTTTTTTTTTTTAGCACTTTCTGATAAGTCACGTTTTATAAAGGGTTTTAGTAACTAATGGCTTTATGGTTAAAGATCCCCTCAGCACATTTTGTAAGGCATATAAAAACACGCTTCGAATACTAATTTGTTCTAATATGTTTTGACACATAAAAAGGTCAATAAACTTTTCTAACTCTTAAAATGACATCTACTCCCTCTCCAGAATCTATTAATATGCATGTTTCCCCTTTCAAAAGTTTAACTACTAGACAGAATATGTCCCCTCCTTCACTAAAAGGCCTCCTCTCAATGTGCAGTATGTATGTGTGCTGGAAGTCTCACACTTCCTAACTTACTAATGTAAGTGCGTATGTAAGTATGTTAAATACTGAACCATGTTCGGCTTCCGGACTAGTTGAATCCTGCTGTACACCCGTGTCTGAAACATTTCCCCGTCAGCACATGAATGTGAAAAGTGTTCAACTCTGCACATGCATCATTCTGCACATTGAAGCTCAAACAGCCAAGTGAAGGAAAAATCTGCAAAACACATTTCTGACTGGAGAGGGACTTTAATAAATCAAATACTGTGTAGATCCATTACCGAATAGCTGTTAATCACAAGATTGAGAAATCCATGGTAATCCATGTTGGGTTTCTAGTAAACCATCAAGTCTGGAGTTACACACATTAATACGTTTTGAATAAATGGATTTTTGTCCAGATTCCCCCCAGGTTTTTCTAGCAGTAGTCCTGGTGGAGGACAAAAACCTGCCAGAAGATTATTTCATCCAAAAAGTTATTATTAATGGCTCATAGCTGCTTTATAAAGAATAAGTAAATGCTTTTTTAACCATTAATAAGGTCACTAGTTACATCTTACAAACCCTTTATACCAAGTGACTCTTGTGCTACTGTACATGTATCTTTCATCATAAAAAGCAATAGAGAGAGTTAGAGTTATTTGTCATCACACCAGGGCAAGGTCAAAGACAAAATGTATTAGTTCTGGTATTTAACAGTTTATATTGACTACACTACACATCTCACTGCACCTCTTGCTATTCAGAAAGCAGAAGCAAGTTTAGAGATGTTGGTGGAGAATTATTGTGGGTTTCAATGTAAACAGATGACCCTCAAGCTCCATAACACATGCAGTTAGCTCTGTAAAAAGGAGCAAACTTAACTTCCTTCTATCTATTTATTGTTATGTGTGTAGAGATTCACAGGGGCTAAGTGGCTCCCGGAGAAGAATCACACCTCTAATTATACTGTAATTAAGGCTATGCTGCATGTCTGCTTGTGTTTTTTCAGGTTATGGCCACACTGTTCCACTCTCAGATGAAGGAAAGGCCTTCTGCATCTTCTACTCCCTCTTTGGCATTCCCATTACCCTCTTCTTCCTCTCTGTTGTGGTGCAGAGGATTATGATCCTGTTGACTCGACGTCCAGTGTCCTACTTCCACCGTCGATGGGCCATGACTAAATCAAAGGTCGCCTCCATACACGCTACCTGCCTAGCCATCATCATGACCCTGCTCTTCCTCATTATCCCTGCCTGGATCTTTTTCAGTCTGGAGAAGGACTGGGACTTTCTGGAGTCTCTGTATTTCTGTTTTATCTCTCTGACAACCATTGGTCTCGGGGATTATGTCCCCGGGGAATCACAAAGTAAAGAAGCCAACCCACATCCACAGCTCTACAGGCTGGCCATTACAGGTGAGTAAGTGGCTGAATATACTGCTTGCTGTCAAGTGCCTTTTTTCTCCAAAAAGTGTGCTAACATCAGCAATGCTAACATGTTGACATTTGCTAACAGAACTAAACACACTAAACTCAACTGAGGTTGAAGGGGATGTCATTAGTTTTGCAAATATTCGGTTATAAGCTAAAGTATTGGACTAATTCAAATGTTGAACTGACTCTGGCACTAAAAGAAAAGCCACAGGCTCACCAAATATAATAAGTGGTGAACTGACAGACCAACATTGCAGTCCCCAAAGCTAAAACTGTTTCAGAAAACATGAACATAAACATAGCTCTGGGTGATTGTTTTTTCTTATCCCTTTAATCATCTTGGTACATATGGACCCCCACACAGAGGACCACGTGGTCATTTAACTGAGGCTAAAACATAAAAACCACAACAATTTAATACAGGTTTTCACTGAACATTAATAATATGTTCATTACAGGTTAATCTTGTTTCACCAATTGCCATTTTAGCTTTTCTGATCGACAAGGTTGAACAAAACAAAGACTGTTATCCACTACACCCTCTCTTTGCTGACCAAACCCTGATTTGTCGTATTAGTCACTGGTCTTTGTTTCATCATGCTGCCATGATGTGTGTGTGTTGACTCTCCCAGTCTACTTGCTGCTGGGCTTGGTGTGTGTCTTGGTGGTGCTGGAGACGTGTTGCGAGCTTCCCCAGATGAGACGCCTCAGACAGAGGTTCTACCAAGAAAGTGTGCGGGAGCTGGACTCTGAGACCACCAACATCATCGACCGGGATCACCTGAGCCGCCAGCTGAACGACCCCTCGGATTTCGTGACAGATCACCCACCAATCATCCCTTCTGTGTCAGAACAGGCCGCGACCCTACGGCAGGACAGCAAGTCAACGCCTTACACCCCAGTATCAGGATCTGCTCCTAATGGAAAACTTTGATAACAGATTGTCTGAAACACATTGTTTTTGAGGAACTGGTCTATAAACTTGTGTTCCATTTGTGACTGCTCAGGACATACCGGCTTTGACCTATGCCTAAATGTTTGTTTGCACTAAATGTGTGTATCTACATGTAAGCTCACTTAAAAAAGTGATTACTTTCTGCCATTGCCTACACCAACAGACATTAGTGGCGTAAAAGCAGGAACCACCCATAGACTCCCCTGTTGCTGCATTCTCTGCAGATAAGAGCTCGATCTGTCACACACAGGAAGGGCTGGGCCCCAATTGGAGGGAAACCCCACAAGGTTCCACTTCCTGCCAAGGTCTCGATGCTGTAATTCCAAAGCTGCTCAAAAGGATTTCAAAGCCGCCCTCAGAACATTATAATATAATCTATCTATAATCTATGGGTTGTATTTGCATAGGACATTTGCCTTCTTGGCAGTACTAATGTGGTACCTGGACGATCATGCATGCCATCAGTTGGTCTGTTGTGTGCAATGATACACATGCAATGGCACTCCTAGCTTAAACTAATACAGTCTAAAACAAAAAAACCTTTATGAAGGTTATAATGTTCAGTTCTTTGTTTAAAATGATTTATAGTGGTGTTGATTCACTTTTACCATCATTTTGAAAGCTGCAGATTGTGGTGCTGTGTGTTGTGCCTACACACAATAATAGAAACCTGCAAGTATAAGACAATAGAAGTCAACAGCAACTCCAGCTTCTATAATGACCATACAGGTGAATCAACACCTCTCTAAAACGGTTTCAGTAAAAACTGAACGAAAGAACCTGTTGTATTAGACTGCAGTAGTTTTGGCTAGATGTACCTAATGAACTGGCAACTAGAGTGTATTTCATACCACTAGAGGGCAGCACCTTCCTTTTCTATACTAAAGAAAGATTTTCATACAGTTCGTTTTTGATGGTCTCATGCTGCTTAGAGTGTTTCTTAAAAATGTAATAATGTTGCAAGAATATGTCATTGCTACAGCTGAGGGTGAGGAAACTTGCAGCAGCATGTTGCAGTTTTTATTATCTATATATTTTATTGGTCACAGTTTACAGTAGTTCTAAACTAAATGTGCAATATATGGTGGATGTTTTCTCTTTTTTTTTACTCATTAGCTAGCAGCTTAAAATCAACAACCTAACGGACATAACTTGTCTTCCAAAGATCATTTTGCTGCTGTTTTCATTGTCGTTTTGCTGGTTTGTGCAGGCCTTTATAATGTTTTTATAAAATCCAGTTACCTTTCTGGATAGTACAAATAAATCATGCAACATTGAATGTTTTATAATTAATGTTTTTTTTTTTTTTTACGAATGTGCAAATGATGAAGCAAATCAAACATTTTTATATAAACTTGGGTTATTTTATTTATACAGTATAATATTCACACAATTCAAGACAAATACATGCAGACTAATGTGGGTACACACATTCAAGCACGGCTTTAAATTCACACATTTGAACTTAAACATACACACTCACACACAAGCATACAAAGAAACTGTTCTCAACCGGAGAAGCAGAGCTCACTCCCCAGTGAGAGAAAGAATGTGTCCTTCTGAAATGTCCTTGAATCCACATGAACTGCGGGACTGTTGTTGTGAAGCAGACGCTGACCTTTGACCTCCCTACAAAGGCTGGAAAGTGTAAGGTTTTCTTATTCACAAATTGGTAGAATAGTTCACACAAGCTCTAACAGACATGGCATCTCTCACCGTACATACAAATATCTGTGTTTATATGATCTGTTTGGAGCAGCGGGGCCAGAGAGGGCGCAGGCTTATGATGAAGACGATGAAGAGCAGTACTGCCATGACGGTGACTATGGAGACGTAGCTGGCGTAGGGCAGAGGGCGAGAGTCAGGAGCCTCAGCTGGAATCATGTTGGTCAGATTCAACATGTAGCCCAGCGTCCAGCCTGCATCACTGCCTTTTATCTGGACACAAACACAGGAATTCATTGATTTAGTACAGTTTGAAGGTATTCATACTTTACTTTAATACAGACAGCTGACAAAATAAATGCCAAAAATGTATATGTAGGTAAGAGAATTTAGATGCTTCCATAGACAAAAGGTGTAACTGAATGGTTTAATCAGCAGGAAAACCGTGGGAATCCTTTTCTATGACCTTCTCAGTCACCAGATCTCAACCCAAATAAAAACCTATGGAAGATTTTGGACCATCACGTCAGACAGTACCCTCCACCACCACCACCAGAACACCAAATGAGGGAATATATTTTGGAAGAATGTTTTTTTAGAGAGTTGAAGGATCTATGTTAAGAAGCAATGAAGCTGTGAAGGTTTACTAAGATGCTTTGTGTTGATTCTTCCTTTAATTTGTCACCTATTACTTACACAGCATTTCAGAAATGTCACAACCTTCTCATTAATCACAAGGGAAAGTTAAATTGTCTTTTGTTCTGAGCATTTGCACAAATAGCAGTGACTTATATGGATGTAATGGGTACACACTTCTGCTTAGGTAAATATTGATACTTTAGCTTAAGTGGAATGTACTTAATTTTGCACTGTAATATTTTAAGTTCATTTCAATGAAGGATGTATTGTATTGTAACTGCAACACATGTATACACAATAACAAATACAAAACAAAAAGGGGCCTAATTAATTGCCTGATAAAGCTTGCTATTTATTGCTTTTAAAACTGCATTTTGAAATTGATTTTGAAAACCTGTTATTTATTTATTTATTTTATTTATTATGTCTAATGTAATTTATGATGTATTTATTGTTTTTTATTCATAAACCTATAAAACAACCACACGGATGTCACTACTCTGCTCATCCATTCATTGTACACTTTGTCACAATTCTCTGTGGTCTAGTTGGCTGGTTGTCATAACAACGATTGGTGTCGCAGTGTTTGCTTTGGAACTGCTACCACCAGCACTCTTGGTAAAGGGATAGCCTACTCACATGATTTCCACTTGACATTATACCTGGGTCCAAGGTAAATCTGCTCCTGTTTTCATTTATTGATGTTTTGGCTTAAGTGGCAGTTTTTCTCCTGTAAGCTTCCTTGGAGTAGCTTGAATGATTTGGGTTTAACGATTCTGCATTCTCATTAGTGTAAAATGACTTTGGTGTGAAACATAATTGATCTAATTTTCTGTTATTTGGTTGTAGTTTACCATTATGCTTTCTCGCTTTAATGTTACTACTTCTTGTTATGGGCTGAATTGGTTTTGGTCACATTTTCCCGAAATGATGCTGGCATTGTGGGGGTTTCGGCTCACTGCAATTCAGGTCTCTAGCAGAGGGTAATTTAGGATATTGGTTGTTTTGCGTACATTATTTCCTAATATTGGCCTCATGGAAATGCTACAAGACAAATAGATGCATTCACAATTTTTCTTCATATGGTGTTTAGGTAAGCACAAGGGAATGTTTCCATATGTCACAGTGGGCTTGAGCAAGATACTAAAATCTGATGGTTAAGACACTTATTGCATGGCGTGTGTGAGAATGGGTGAATGAGAGGCAAATTGCAAAGCTTTTTGTTTGCTAAGGCACTGGTTACCAATCTTTTTTTGTCCAACGTACCCCCACAGCCCTATCAGATGGGCCTTTATCATACCAATTTGATAGAAGAGATGGCTTTATGGTGGTGTTCAAATGTATTGTATTGTTGTGTTGAATTTTCTCTTAGTCACATATATGTGGAAAATATTATCAAATCGTAATTTCAGTTTTTTTCAAATAAGCTGAGCTTCACAATTTTACTGTGCTACCACTGTGGAGAGAGAAAAATCCACAAACAGACATACAGTGGGTAAGAAATGTCAAAATTTATCGCCAATATCCAATTCTTTAGACTGGCGGTGACCGGTGCCTACACTGGTATCATCACAGCTGTGTGGGAAAGCCTCTGCTCGACTACAGATACCTCTGTCTTGCTTTCAAGACTCTATAAACTTTAATACATCCGTCAGATACTGTTCAGATGAAAAATGAATTATATTTCTGTTCTAAATTGTGTTAAGAAATGTTCTGAATGTCAGGTTATACCAGCAATGACATATTACTTATACAATCATTTTGCAATTACACCAATTTGTCTTATTGTCTTCTGCAATGTTTGGCCACAATAAATTGTGTTTACAGTTTTTTTTCTGTAGGGAAAAGCTCGAGGCTCATTAACTGAATGTGTTCAACCTAGGTGTCTCTAGATATTCTGTAGGATTTCTGAAAGATAGTCTGCTCTACAATAGAGTTTATTGCAGTTACTTAATGTTTCCATATACAAATGTACATACATACATTCATAAACTGAAAAGGTTATTAGAATGTATGCAGCATAAAACTGGGCCTGCCAACATCTTACTACAAGCTAAACTACAAGCACGTGCTTTACAGGGTACCATCCAGTGACATAAAGATGTAACCACAATACATTTAAAGTGTCTAAGAATTTGCAAACTATAGATAGGAGTGGAGGGCTGAATTTTGCCAGTATAAATAATTTATTAGTCCCACATAAATGTATTACTTGTAAACTCCTAAGCATTCTAGGTGCTCATGTAGTTTCTTATTGTGGATGTTTTTTGGGGAGATGTTGCTCCTCTTGTGATGTCCCCCCCCCCCCCAGCTCCACAACCAGAAATGACAACATTTCAGCTGTTTGTTTTGTTCCTTTCGGCTGAGGTGCTGTGAAAAAACGCGAGGCTCTGCATCCAGTAGAGGAGGGAAAACCCTGCTGTTTATTCTGGCATGATCTTGGCTGATATTTAGTTGACATCCCGTGTAAACAAAGTATATAAACACAACAGGCAATATTCGGCCAGCACCAATTATCGAGGGCATGTCCATATATGGCACGATAAGTCGATAACTTATCGCGACAGGCCTAGTAGAATATTTCCTTCTATCTATTGTAAGTAGATACTGTTAGTATTTTGCTCATGACAAGGAAAACGACTGCAAGCTTGTATTAGCAGGGAACAATCATTTGTTTTGGGGGATTAGATCTCTCAGCAGAATCCTCAAGCCTTTTCTGTCAAAACTAACTGTATAACCATTTACTATGCTGGTCAGTTCCTTAACATCAGCGTATCCGACTGAGCTGTGGAAATGCGTATCACAAGTTTTGGAATTAGTTTGATGTTGTCTGGTAAGGTTGCTGTGAGGTTTGTGTGACTGAACTAGTCCTTGATGGAAAATGTAGTTTGTTCTAATCAACTAAGCAATCAGTTATCAATTTGTAATCTTTTTAACCACCAATAATGCTATTAAAATCAATGTCTAGAGAGGCGGTTGGATAAAGAATGATGTAGAGGCTGAGGATCTGGGACAGCCAAGCCTAAATCTAACCGTAATCTATAAAAAACATGTCTTAACCCCAGACAGCTCTTAATAAGAGGAACAGCCAAAATTTAAAAAATATCCTCAAGGTCTAAATCTCAAATAGGTCCTCACAAAGATAGAGGTACAAGGGTTCACTCACACACACACACACACACACACACTTAAATCAGGAGTCATGGCTCTTGTGCAAGACGGAAGGAGTGGGCTCTGATCTACTGACCTTTTTGATGAATTTTATGTCGGAGTAACTGTCTGAGGTGAAGCTGTATCCTTCTGTCAGCAGGGTGAGGATGTATGTGCCAGAGAAACAGTACTCCGCCAGATACTTTAATTGTACGTTCGAATGCTGCTGTTTTATCTGTACAAGCAGTTCAAATGCAGTGATATCATCAATGTACAGAATGAGCAGGCTGGAGAACATAGATGTGACAGGAAAGGAGATAAATATGGCAGGACATCTTTATGTGTGTAAGTGATGCATAAATATGCCCTGACCTGATTCCAAGGGGTAGCGCAGTAGCGTGCTAGCTTTTCCTTGACATCTTCCAGATGGATGGAAGTATCAGTAAGATTGAGGAAGTTCATCACGAAGTAGTAAGCAGAGAAAGCCTACAATGAGAGAAGAGGAGGGGAAGAGGAAGAGATGAGCGTGTGCTGGTATCTTTAGCCAATGAAGTAATCAGTTTATAAATACTTAGTTCTCATTATTTGATGCATATGGCTTTTTTGTGGCCTGTTTTTAGTGTGCAAGTAGCTGTGAAGCTAGGATATTAAAGGGGGAGTACACACAGAATTCAACAACATTTCCTTCCAGATTGTCCCTGTTACTCTGGATAATTCCATTGTTTTTGGGAGAAAGTACTTCCAAGAAAAAATTTAATATGGATATGTTCATATTCGTCTGGATTATCAGAGTAACAGAGAGACACAGTTGAAGTTGAAGTTTTCATAAAAGTTTAAAATGCAATGTACAGAGCAAACAAAATGCCATTCGCCTATGTTGTATTAGGCTGGTGGCAGGAATCTAACCAAAACTTATTTGCATGGCTGGACAGCAGTAGAGATGAGTGAGAAAAAAAAAGAAAATATATATATATATTGTAATTTGCATGAGCTAACACCAAATGACTTCTCCAGAGAATTTTTAGGGAGTTCATATTCTGACGCAAATCTCCAATCATCTCTTGTTAGAAAGACAAGGCATGCCCAAATTAGAAGTTGCTCAGTGAACTGTGACTATTGGAGATTACAACTGATAGATCTTTATGTTGTGTAACCCCTGTGGGTTGATTTTGCAATTCTCCAAACAACACATGGTGTCTCGTAGGCCACTGAATAGATAAACACTGACAACTGTGTTGCATTACCCCAAATGGCCCCTGCAAAAGTGGCTGGAAGACCCCATTGAAAGAGCATTGGCTGTATTTGCAGTACGTCAAGTTGAAGACATTTTTGATGACTTCCTGGCATTGTGGAAAGTTTCCTTTCCCTGTGTGAATGAAGGTTGCAGGAACGATCTGGGGTTTCCTGTTTGAAACGCAGGGGCTGTCATATAGGACTGAGTAGTTCATTGTCGCAATGTAGCCAGAGTGGAAACAAGGATCTAGTATTGTTCCTAGACCTGACTGGGAGAGAGAGCGAAACAGAGAGAGGAAGCTAATTTAATTCAGCATCATTGCACATTTCATCGTATAAAGTGTTAAGCATTAAATCTCAAATTATTTTAGATTATGTTTGAACAGTCCATTGGTCTTAACAGAGAAAAAATCCCAAGTTTACCTGAGTCTGGTGTGCCAGCGTCATTCGTAGTGCTTGGTCTTTTCCATAACACAGGAAGCTGTGAGTGTACAGGTTATAGTCATTTCCGTAGAGTCTGAAGGTTACAGAGTTGCTTGGTGACTCTGAACCGTTGTAATAATTGGATACAAAGCTAATCTGAGTGGAGGCCCCGCCAAGGTCAAGGGCGCCTGTGGTTTCCAAACCCTGCAATGGAGACAAAGAGGCACGGAAATCGTGAGCATGCTGTCACGCATTCCTGACTGGTGCACAGAAAGCACATCTAAATGTGGACAAACGTGCATGGACATGTATGCAGACATACACATAGAGACCTGTTTGAGACGGTCATCCAAGTAGTTGACCGTGACCCAGCCAAAGGCGCCCTCCTCCTGGCCGCTCAGTATTCTCGCTCCCTGATAGGAGAAGGGGGAATTTTGCAGGGTTTCTGCCACAGCCTGAAAGACCTTGTGTGAGGCTATACTGTTCTCTATACTGCAAGCACACACAACACAAATTCATTAGAGTGATTCACATCCATAATTCAAATCAATACAGTCCATAAATAATAAACAGACTGTGTCGTATATAATGGATTTGACAGTAACACATTCGCTGTTCTGGCAGTAAAGTTCATGTGGAGATAAATCACAAAATAGGCGGACGGTGAAGGCTACAGATGGCAGTACTTCGGCTGCCAGTGCAAACTCAATTACAGAGTTATGGCGATCACACCAGCATCTGCGTGAAAAGGCATGCTTTGTTACTTCTTTGTGAGTGCATGTTTTATGTTTGATTATGGGGATGTGTGCCGTACTCGAGCAGTCTCATTCCTGCAGTAGCCCCCAGATAAAGAGGGGTCTCGTAGTGTCTTTTTCTGGGGACCCGATGCTCGGCCTCCAGCATACATTCTCTCAGGGACTCCCCTGCCTGCAATGGATTGGACGCATAGCTGGAGATACCTGGACCTGCAAATTGAGCAAAATGTCAGGAGGAGGCTAAATGTAGCGACCATAAAACATAATAAGAGCCTTGAGGTGAGAGAGGCTAGGCTGCTTGGAAATTTGAAGGTCATTTGTCAGTTAATGCTAGCCTGCATGAAATCTAGGGTCATTTGTCCTTGCTAGTTCATGAACTTGCTATATTATGAACTAGCAAGGATATTTGCTATGAAGAATAAAGTTCGATGAAGATGTTATCAAGGTGTCTGCTTCCTGTAAGTACCTGTATGTACCATCTCTTTAGCAAGTATTCATCTTTCTGCATTTAAGTTCCCAGTGGTTAAAATTACAGTCAGGGGTATGCCTGATTAGATATACAGCATGAATGTGCACCGCTTCCCTACTCGAAAGTAGGTTCAGTTGTTCAGTTCAGTTAATAAACTGGGTTAAAAGATATGCCTGATGTTTTATGTTCACAAATCCCATAAAATACCAAAACGAGCAATGCTTTCTGACTTCCTAACCCTGCCTGTGGCTCTCAGCCATGCTGGGCTACTGTTGCTACTGAAGACATACATCTTAAACTGCTCAAAAATATATTGTTGCATTTAAAAAAAAAAAGGCTCAGTAAAACAGCTGGGCACTGTAGTTTCAGAGAAGTGTGTTGGTCCTATTGTGTCTATCTATCTAGTGCCTGGTGCCTATGAAAATGTTCTATTTACGTTTTGATAACCTATGTAAGTTAGATGAAGAGGGAGGCCAGCACACACCGACGGTGCTTTGATAGATAAAAAGCATTAGTTAAATCATCAGAGAAGCTAACAGCAGGAGTCAGTTTGACAGTCCTTTCAATTATATGGTGTGTATTCAACAGTACTTTAATAACTGAGCAAGAACAGTTGCATACGAAAGTGGCCTTGAGGTTGAGGTTTTTTGGACTGACACATTTGGATTTTGATGCTAGTTGACTTTATATACTGTACATCTATACAACAAACAACACAGGCACTATAGGTACCACTCTCTATGAATGGTTATGTTGTCATTAATGGCTTTATTTCTGATGAACAAATAATTTGTTCAAGGAATTGTTCAGCGTTTCGGCATGTATGGTAAGATTCTGTAGCCAGCCGGTGATTAACTGAGGTAAAATTTAGACTCTGTGGAAAGGTTAAAAAAGTATAACATAATTAACATTATTAACATTAATTATAATTTGTTTAATCTGTACAAAAACGCCAATTTGTGGTTTTACGGATGCTATTTTCTGGAGTCTATGAAAGGTACACTAGGCCAATTTTATTATTTTGAAAAACTGGGTTGTCGTGTTGTGAAAATCAATAATCTTTTACAGAAGGTAAGCTGTATGGAACTGAAACAATTAGCTGATTAATCGAGTAATCAATAGCAGGAAAATTTACTATTTTGATAGTTGATTCATTGTTTCAGTCATTGTTCAAGCAAAAATAGCATCTATTATTCTGTTTTCCAAGATGGATATTTGCTGTTTCTCTGTTTTTATATAATTAAATTGAATGTCTTTTTGAGTTTTGGACTATTTGTCAGACTAAATACATAATAATGCAGACAAAGCAAATAATGCTGGAGGCAAATAAACGCCAACAAAAGGGACATTTCACAATCTGTGGCAACCCACATTTTTTTCTTATTAGGGCTAATTAATGATCTATGTAGTATGAATGAATGACTTATTGACTATTAATTCATCCATTATTAGTTTATGAGTTTATGAGTTCTAGTTGTGCAAAATATGTCTATTTAGTAATAATCAAGTTTATGTTCATAAAAGCGTACGACTGAATATTTACATTGGTTTGAATTAGTCTTTGTACAATGTGCACAAGGTGTGTGTATGTGACACATTGTGCAGCATATACCTTTGACTTTGCAGGAATGCGTCTGTTCAACTCTTCCAGTGTTGTTATCCTTCTCTGCTGGCCACTCATAGATATACAGAGCTGTGTGGGAGGAACCGGCATCCAGCACAATCCCATACTGGAGTGGAGACAGAAGGAGGACTCAGTGACATTTACTCTGGATGAGTTCCATCTACAAATACCGTTAAGACATTCAGTGTAATGATTATATAGCCAATAGACAAACTTCCTAGAACTATATTGGCAGACAGAAATATATTAGCAAAAAGTGCTGAAACTATTTAGTAAAACCGCATCCTAAAAACTAATCAATAATAGCTGTTAGACTCAAACTGGGCTTGCAGTGGTGATTTAATATTCTTATCAACATCCACTGGCCTTATTTGGTAGTGGATTTCTAGAACCAGTAGTACACGTTGAGGTTGACACTGACGAGACCATATTTGGCTTGTGGACTTTCGACAGAGATCCCACTGTAATGCAGTAGGCTCCCACACAGGGAATGTTTCAGAGCATTTTAGTGTTTTTCTCTACCATACCTTATATTTTTGAGAGAGGGGCCTGTTCTGCAAAACTGCTACCGTCACCAAGGCAACAATCGCTATGACACCAATCACAGTGATGATGATGGTCACAGGCGTGTGCCAGGGGTTTTTCTCTTTCATCTCTGAAAGCGGGGGCGGAAAGACAGACAGACAGACAGACAGGAAGGAGAAGCGAGAGGGTTGCCAGGGTAGAAAGAGGAAGATGGGGGACACATTGGAAAGAGGAAGGGGGTGTGTGTTAGCCAATCTTGCATCCAGATGTGAATGATGTCACAGCATGTGCATTTGTATGTATGAGAGAGAGTCTGTCCTGGGGTTTCGGAAAGTGTTTAAATGTGTTGTTTTGTAACCAAGGAGTAGAGATGGATTCTAATTTGGTGTGTCAGAACACACGCCAAGCTGTTTATTGATCCTAGGTGGTTTGTTATTTCAGCCACAGCATGTTTGAAAGGGTATTCCACCAAAGTACTTAGCTAATGCTGAAAGATCAACAAGAATTCCCCTTTGGAAACTGATTAAAAGGAAACCAGTCTCACAATCATTATGGAAATAGTTGAAGTGCTTATACAAAACAATGGCTTCAATCAAAAACATAACTTATTACGGAAATTATGACCTATTGTGATTAAATATAGCAATGAGTTAATGTAAACGCAACAGTCATTAATAATTCCCAAATCCTGTTATCGGTCCTATGTTAATCCTAAATATATATGGTCGCTGCTCTGTTCCCATTCCTTCCTAAGTACCCACTCACTAATGGGATTTGAAGCGTGCACACATGCATGCACACGCAGATGCTATTGATAATATGCATTAATATACAGTTTAGAGGCACACAAGGGTGTAACAGTCTGTCTGTATTCACAATGCTATTGTGATAGAAAAGAGTGAATAACAAGAAACCAGCCTGAATTGTAGAATACAAACACTCGCAATTGCACACCAGACACACACACACATGGTTGTTTGATTATATCCAGGGTAAGTAACACAGACACTATCTAGGTGCCAGATGTCAGCTTGCAAAGTACACATACACACATTGTCCAAAGTGAGCCAACCATAGAGTAGAGTACACGTTTCATTAGGACAGAAAAGCACAAACACACACACACACAAAAACACAGCTGCTTTTGTGCCGGGCTGCATCAACAGGACCTGCGGCAGTGATAGTAAACCTGACCTTCGTCTACTGTGGGAAAACACACACTGACTGAAACTTAGGGCACAATAAAGCAGTGAGCCAATGGTGAACCGAGAGCGGAAGAGAGTACTTACCTCTGTTGTCTACTTCAATGAACTTACCACTGACACGGGATGGAGAGACAGAGAGAGACAGAGAGTGAGAGGGAGAGAGAGTAGGGAGGGAAAAAAAGAATGGAAGGGAGAGGAAACTATGGGGAGGACAGGAAGAGGAGAGAATGGACAGAGGGAGTTAGCTGAGTGATAAGATGAGGAGAGGTTTTTCCGTCGTACCCGCACAGAGGATTAGAATAGAGCTGTGTGTGTGTGTGTGAAGCGGCTCTGAAGCACTGAGTTTGGCATTTCCTCCCCAAGCCGGGGCAGCAAAGCCAGTCACTATGGAGACACAGCTAAAGTGTGTTTGTGCATGTGTTGGCCTGCTCTTGTCTGCATGTGAATCCCTTAAAGGGACTCCCCCCCCCCCCTTTCAGTGAACTAATGAGTTGCTCGCCCCAGCTCTCTCCCTCTCTGTCACTCTTCATTCTGTGGATGAGTAGGAGGGACAGGAAGTGGGGACTCCCTTGTTTAGCAGTTTTTTATTGCTGGCAGGCTGTGATGTCATCTCTGTGACGGATCGGAATCCCCTGCTTTTCTCCAAGGCTGTGTGTGCGTCTATAGAGTGTATGTTTTAGAACAATAGGAAACATGACTTGCCTGCAAATTTGTTGACCCATTCTGTTCTTTCCTTTTCTTGCTAAACACATTTATATTAATTTATTTATATTACTTATCACACAGTGATAACATAAATCTGGTGAGGGTTGTATGACTCAAAGCCTCCCACATTAAGGAAATGCATGCGTGCACACACGCAGCCACGTATCCTGTAATTATTTGACCATATCAGTTCCAAGCAAACAACCAAAGTTCATGGCTATTTTTCTTTTAAAACATGACGCATTAGCTGTCTAAACCACAGACAGTCTGGCTATGTATTTCTTCACAGTGTATTCTGTAATTGAACATAGTTTTGTCAGACCAATGTAGCTCTGTGCTGATTGTAATAAAATTAACGATTAATATGACCACAAGTAACAACAAAACTTTTCCAGCAGCACCAGTGATAAAATGTACAAATTGGAAGAATAAAGAAGGTGAGAGAGAGATGTCCCAATGCATGTCACGGGTCTCTGATAGTTTTAGGCACAAATGTGACCCTCCACATGGCTGACTCTCTGACCCCTTTGGATACCAGCCATAGATGTAGAAAAATACAAACCCTTAGGTTTCTGAATGTGCTTCTTGATTTTGGTTGGGGCCAGTGGGACCAAATCTGGGCAAAGACAACAAAGAGACAACTACCAGAACTTTCTATTGTGCTGAGACACCTGACAATCAAACAAACATACAAGTATCATTGTCTTAAGTCATGTCACTGTGGCTCCAGCTTTTTTTACCACTTGATGCTACATAAAAAGGGCCAAAATTGCAATAAAGATATTTTTTTGTTTGACTCAAAACTGAGTTTACATTGGAGCCAAATTCTTTAACATTTAGCTACAATTCAGTGAATACAGTTGTTTTTGATTTGTCTTAACTTTTATACAGTATATGGAATTCATTGGCATAAAAAGAGCCATCCTAACCACAAAACGCAAGACACGGTCAGCTTCTATATCGAAGTAGCCACCAAAACACTGCAGATTTTAGCAGAGCCCAACCGCTAACCCTGACCGCATTACTGTCGGAACTACATCATACTACACCAACATCTTGCTTCAGCTGGATTATGGGATTCATTAAAGTTTTCCTCAAAGGCGTGCAGCCCTAATTGAGGATTGCCACATATGTTGACTTGTTTTATGTCTTCGCATGCCTTGATTTATACTGTCATTAGCTCTGTGTCTAGCACATCTAAACTATATGTGAACATCTGTGATGTGTCTGCTAGTGAAGCAAACAACCAGCCTTGGCTTTTGTGAATGACTCCATTAATGACAGCTGGCTCCAATTACACAACTCCTGCTTTATTATAGTAAAAATCAAAGTATGTGAAGTAAGTGCTTACAGTAGAGCTATAACGTTGCCCTGGACTTACTTAAACCTCACCCTTCCTTCCAGGTAATTTGTGTTTGAGATGTTTTTAGCAAAAGATCGAACAACTTCTTTAATTTGCTTTCAGATTAAAGCATTGAAAAAAGGTTACATTATGTGTAATTGCTTAGTGATGACGATGCTGTTGACTGCCGACTAAACGGATACAAACACATAGTCACAAACAGACATGTTGAGACAGAAAACAGGGCTTACCTGGGCAGCCAATTAATGAGATCATAGGGGAACTCTTTTGAAACATCAACACAAACTGACACAAGACCACACAAACACAGAGGTTTGAGCTTGTGAGGAAACTTCATGCCTACTCCCAACCTTTGGACTATTCCAAATCAAATCTAATCTTAACCCTGAAACCAAACCAAACTGACCAAAATGTCATCACTTTCCAAAATAGTTTTTAGCACATGCATTTAGGCCTACAGATGTGCGCACACATACATGCAAGTTATTATTCACAGGCACGAACACCGCACAATTGCTCTCGCACCCCAGTGTTTTCATTCCCAACCCTTCTGTAAATGCAAATGTATTGTTGTGGTGAGGAAAGACAGAGTGGTAGATAAAGGAGAACACAGGGAAATAAACGTGGAAAACATCTGCTATCACTCAGTGTATCTCTTATGCGTCCTTACTGAGCTTAATGCAAATATTTTAAAGATATTTTTTGTAAAATAAAAGCATGTGTGTGTGTTTGAACTAACTTCTACTGGTCAAGAAGCAGGAAGTTACAAAAAGCCCTATGGAGGAAGATCGAGATGTAAAATGCAGTAGACATGAGTGCTGTGGTGTTTTAGAGGAATAGCATTCAGAACATTCACCTACAAAAAAATGTTTAACAGCTGTGACACATAAAATAACATCACCGCACATGACCTAATTTTGCAAGAACAAAGTCTAAAGTTCAAAGTAGTTTTTAAAAGTCCAGACTGTATATATAAGTGGTCATACAAACACACACACATAACGGCCAAGATACACAGTTCATAGGTTGCCTAACATGCCATCCTCGCACACACCTATGGAGTTTATATTGGCAGTGTGGTGCAGCCCAGCCAGGCTCTTCTTTGATATTTTATGACATATGACGTATGACATAACAGAGTCTCCACCCCTGTTTATCTGGAACTACAGGCTCATAAATCTCCTGAGATATAGACATTAAAAAAAAGCAAAAGACAGGAAGAGCAATAGAGGAAGGGACAGTGTTTTGAAACAGCAGGGTTGTTACTTTACATTCAGCAATGAGTCAAAGGGTGACACAGTTGGGGATAGACTGTGTGGTTTTTATAATGATAGGAAGACGAGACAACATGTGCATGTAAGGCAGGTCTAGAATGTGTTGTGCTGCTCTGGTGGTTAGGCTCTAACAAGTCATAAGGCATGAACATTGTAGAGGTCATACATGTGTTACACAGGCGCAGTCAGCACAACTCGCCTAACACCAGTGCTGAAACAAGTGTTTAAGCCCTTTTTAATTAAATAAATTGACAATACCATGGTCGATAAATACTGCCTTTCAATTTTAGGAAAATATATGTATCGACTGTAAAATTGGATCAAGTATCCAAAGTTTAAGTACTCATCGTTCCTGATCTGGATTTTCATGCTTTATAATAAAATATGAAAGGACAGAAGCAAGGAAGGAAATAAGGAAAGATGGGATGACAAAATTAGAGTAAGAAAATGTTAAAATTAAAGAAGACGTAACAATAATTTCAATGAAAATCATTTTACAATGATGGATTTGAAATGTATACAGAATATGATACATTGAATTCTTGTACTTAATTATGTACTTCAGAGTAAATCGACCATGTTACTTTTCTCCTTAGCCACACACATGCATATATTCCCACACATATTAATGTAGTGCCTGTCCACCGTTCCCACACGTCACACACCATTGTGATTCTGAACACAGTGTCTTTGACTTGGGCTTCTTGCGTCACTGGGCTTCTTGTGTCAATTTCTTCCAATTTATCAAGCAAGCTTTTGTTTTCTGTAAATGTTGGAGACAACAATCACTTAGGAGGTTTGTAAATACTCCAGGTCAGGCTATTGTGAAACAGCGTTGTCTGCCGCCTTCCGTAAAAAGGGAACCTCTAGGATTGTCTTATGATGAGAAATGAGAGGAAGCATCTTTGCTTGCCACAGGGAAGTGGTCAGTCCTCACTGGTGTTCTGTCCGACCTTGCCTACAGGACACACTGACACTAACTCTGGGCTGGGCTGATCTACCCTGACCTTTTTATTTTAAGCAGAGAAAAAAATAGCCATTGCAAAATTTGTAAGGATCTTGCCAAACATCCCTGGTTTGAGTGAAATAAAAGCAACAACTCTAATATTATACCCACAATAGTTACTTGGTGTATACTTTCATTTATGTGGAGAGCCAGTTGCTTTATCTTGACACTGTAGATAAGGTATCAGTTACTGAACAAAAGCATATTTGGGTTTTGTATACATTTTTGGGATTTCTTTTTTTGTTTTTCTTGATACCTAAATGGGGTAACCTAACCGTATCTTGATATTAAAGGGTTCTCTAGGTGTGTCTAGCCATGTGGATAGTTTTGGTTTAATTGGTCAACTTTTGAGATATCTGCGTTCACTCCAACAAGTGGAGGTAAAGGTGAAATGTGTGTGGTGCTCACAGCATTGAAAATTACTTAAATTAAATTCCAGAGTAATTAGGGGAAATGATATATATATATGGGATATGATTGTTTTCTACATGGATGTTTGTATGCCATGTATGTTGTCACCAAAGAGATTTGAGATTGTCCAAACATTCTTTAATTCACTGATACCTAAATGGCTTGAAACATATCATATAAGCACAAATAATATTTGGCTCAGATTATATTAAAATAATATGATTATGATTATTAAAACCCCCAAAACACAAACAAATAATAATTTCTCCAGGTCTCTCTGAGACTTCCGCTTCCACACCTATTATTTGAGGTGAATGGAATATAATTTGTCATGCTCACAGCATTGAAAATTCCACAGTAACAGATATAACCACAATATCTGGAAGTTGTTTCGGGGAAGACATATGGTTCTTGATACCTAAAGGTTAAAGGAACTGATCCTTTAACCTAAATAGGGAACAATGTGTTTAACATAAGCAAATGGGAAGTTTGTATACATATGTAGAATTTGCACATTCTTAAATTTCCCTTGATACCTAAATAGCATAAAACAAACCTTTTTAGGTGCAAACACTATTGGACTCAGTTGATCTTAATGGGTCAAGTCACCCAAATTGCAATTTGTCCAGGTTTCTCTGAAATTTCAATTTCAACCAATAAGCTGAGGCGAATGGATTATCATTTGTGGCACTCACAGCCTTAAAAATGACTTACTTACAAAAAAATTCAGAGTTAAAGGGATATCTGGGAAATTGTTTATGACTTTCAGAAACACAGTTTAAAGTGAGTACCACAAACAGAATTCCATATATAAGACATATGTTTTAAAACCTCGGCTCATATAATCCAAACTATCTGCATGGCATGCGATGCTTTTGTAATTTGAGTGAACTGACCCTTTAAGCCATATGAGGAGCCTGGTGTCTATTTGTAAAACTTTAGGTATGATATCAGTCACCAAACATAAGCAAATATTACTTTTGTATAACTTTTTGAGATTGCCTAAACATTCTTGAATGCTGATACAAAGGTAGCCTAAAACAAATACAGTGCCCATTTGATTTCATACTGAGAATGATATATAACATATATATATATATATATATATATATATATATATATATATGTGATTTCTGAATAATTGTTCTGTCGATCCATCAGTACAGCCATTAAAATATTGGATCATTTGATCATAAAGATATGTTGATAATGAAACTTTGACCATCAAATTGTAGGATAACGTTGTACAGTCACCCTCAGTCACATGCACTTTGCCTGATAAAACGCCATAAACCTCACATGCTCCTATGAGTGTCTCTGTAAGTGTGCCACTGTTTATCCTCAGCGACACAATCATACCCGCTGAATCCCACAATCATACCCGCTGAATCCCACATGCAAAATACATACACTCACGCACAAGGGCACCTGCTTATGCCGCCTGTACACACACCACACATGAAAAAGTCACAAACCTGCCCCACGCTGCTACACAGCTGCTAACATGCAGTAAAGCAAATCACACAGTTGGAAGAGAACACACACTCACCTGAAACATTTACTGTACAGACTTCTGGTACATCCTACTGCTGGGTACACTGGGTGATAAGGATGTCCTGCTTGTGTGTGTGTGTGTGTGCATCTATGTGTATTTGTGTGTGTTTGTGTGCCAGTCATAGCAGTACACCTACCTCTTTGTGCAGACATGGGTTCTTTTTCAGCAGCAACACAATGCTCTTTCTATTTTCTATTCTATGCCCCCCCCTTCTCTCTCTCTCTCTCTCTCTCTCTCTCTCTCTCTCTCTCT
>JAVQJD010066407.1:0-27891 GCA_036023655.1 Nannoperca australis | reverse complement strand
ATCCTTCAATAACCCCCCCCCCCCCCCCTTCTTGATACCTCTACCCCACCCCTTTTCATAGCACAACAGTAATCTTCTCACCCTAAGCCCTTTAAGTCACCATTAAGCTTCCATTCATTCTGAAATAATGATCAAATTCATCCCAGTCCATTTACCTCCAAGGTTTAAGATTTACAAAGGATTAGAGGTTGAAAAATCAATTTGCTTGCTCTTGGATGTCAAGTAATCCAGTTTGGAGATATGCAGGTGCTACTGCAGTCTAATGGGCTATGCACTACAAGGCAGCTGGCATCAAATGTGACACCTTTTTAGTTAAAATCTAAAGGGCAAGATATGCTAATACATATGGCATTGGTAAGTCATACCATTATCTGGTGTGCGTTGTAAACATTAAAAGAAGAGCCTTTCAAATAGCAATTTAAAGGCTTGGGTGACATGCCAAACTTCAAACACCTGTTTCACACAGAAATATCTACAAAGTGAATATTGTATTGCCGTATTGATGTGTTAACTGCAGGCTCACACTTTCAACATCCCTCAGTACACAGGAATCTTTATTCTGATTATAAATTATATCTGACTGTAATTCTGGATCCCTCCCAAGTAAATGCATAAAGTTAATTGCCATGCAGAATGGGGGATATATTTTGTCCTAGTTTTCAGACTGCTGCGGGTTGTTTTTAATTGTGTGTGACAGAGTCCATGAGGGTATGACTTTTGGAAGGTATAAAAGCCATTTCATTGGAAGACCATAAATCTCTGCAACCCAGTTTGGACACTTGGTGCCGTAGTTATAACAAGCTACATGGGCTATCTCTGGACTAGCACCCATATAAAGGATTTCATGCATTCAGCACAAAGTAGAGTCAGAATTGTCTTGGTCAGCTTATTCACAAAGAGTGCAAATAATTAGGATATAAAGCAAAACTGTTCATTTTAAATGCATGGCAATATTTACAGCAACGGGTTCTTTAGAAATGTGTGGTGTTACAATGTGGTACATGATTTAATATTCACAATATATAAACTGGTATTAGTGCAGCTAAAGACACATATGTTATGTTAGAAAACACAAATGAGCATAATGACAAATGTGCAAGACATGTGAGAATTTTTAGGATGAAGAATATGTTAATGCATACTTAATGTTAGTGCTGAAATTATTAGTGGATTCAATTAGGAGAGCAACTGAGAATCAGCCACAATTCTAATAATCATTTGATCATTGAAGTCATTTTTTAAAGGAAAAAACATTGTCTACTCCTTTTGTGAAGATTTGCTGTTATTGGGTTTCGTGGTGTTGCACCAGTAAAGCATATCGGCGCACAGTTGGTATTGACTCATTTGGCCTTAAAAAACCTGGGATGCTATTGTTGCTGGAGTCGACGGTACATAAGTGACCTTGTAGAGCCTCGTGTGTGCACAGCGTGTCTCTGTCACGGTTCTGTTTCACTGAAGCCAGTTGTTTCAAGAAGGGTCAGGCTTCTGTCTTAGCAGAGAAGAGGAGGATTGACTTGTTTGATTTGAGCAAAACCCTATGGAAAACTGTGCGAGCAAGGTTTGAAAAAGTTCAAATTTCTTGTTTACATGATGGAGGTCTTTCTTGTTAGAGGGAATGTTACCCCAAACACTCATAACACTTGATAATTAGAAGATGGCTATGAAAAGCTGCCCAGAGAGGCTTCCCAAGAGGGCTATATGAACTGTAGATTTTATGATTGCACAGTGCAGGCAGTGCCTTGCTTGAGCAATTCATTTGCATTAAGGGTGGAGGACACAACGTGAACGTTTGTTTGTGTAAAGGACAGTAAACGGAAGTTATCATAATAGATGTTTTTCCACATATTATTGCCTCAGGAAATGACAAGTTAAATGTACGTCAATATGACTTAGTGCATCAGTAACAGTTACATGCATATACAAACACACAGGCTTTGATTTAGGTATGGAACTTTGCTAAGGAAATGAGGCAAATGTAGGTAGTGGGTAGTTTACAAGACCTTCACCATGATATTTACGAGGTCTGTCTTTCTGTGCTTGGAATGAATTTCAGTGTTGACTTATTTATGTAGTCATAGTTTACCTGTGTCAGCATTTTCTTGTTGTCTGTTGTGTTGTCAAACCCGTTATTGCTACATAGGCTACATATGTGATCAGCTCAGATCTCCTCAGAGAATATGCACAACGTTTATAGCTTTACGACAAACGGCACAATGGGTTGACATGCCATCAGAGGTTTTTAATAAAGCCGTGGCAGTCAGGAAGTTTAAAAGACATGCATGGACAGCTCGGCTCTTTTGTTTCTGCTGTTCTCAAAACTGTTGTTACACTCTGGTAATCTGTTTTGATCTGTTTTGTAGGTGATCCTCATGTTGACAAAATACTACGACTTCAACACTGGCAGAGTAACAGAGAGTTCTTTATGGAGGTAAGATCTTCTGTCTGGTATATTGAAGCTACAGCAAAACAAACAGATATGTGTTACATATTAGAGAGCATTTGTAAGGTAGTGACTTTAAACTAATGCTTTGTTAGGGGTCCTGGAGAACCCGTTATAATAGCTAAGAAAACATAATTAACATTGTTTAATCCTATAAAAATATAAACATCCAGGAATCCACAAAGATGTGTTTTTATATTTTATGCAGTTAAACATTTCATGGCTGTTTTGTTTCTGATATGTCACTTAGCAACTGAGACCAGAATCTACTTTGGTGACAATAAATGACATCCAAAATGAAATCAGTTTTTGGAGGACAATCTATATTTAGTATATCTCTGTTTTGAAAAAGTTTTTAAAAAGCCCCTTTTCAAGCCAACAGGTGAATATGTCCTCCAGTCCTCCTTTTGAGTTATAAAACATAAAAATCACAAACATTAGAATTAGGTTTTTACCCCAAAGCATCAATAATACTAATTTGAATAATAATAAGAATATCTCATCCCCTCGCCATGCATGCCACACAGGACATACTTGTTTATTTTGATAATTAAAAAAATCTCCATTCATCTAGCAAATTGCCTCATGACTTTTGTTGTTGCAATTTTCTGCTTCCCTGACATGCTTAATGATACCATCAGCATCTTAACTAGTAGGTTTTGCTCCATTCTCCTTTTACTCTCCACCACAACCTGTTTACTTTATCCTATAATTGAATTTTAGGTCAACTGATTATGGGACCACATACGAGAAACTTAATGAGAGGGTCGGGCTAAAAACCATACTGAGCTACTTGTACGTGAGTCCAAACAACAAACGGAAGGTAGGTTTCCACATGCTTGTGCAAAATCCTGCTTAAATTGTTATCACAGTGTAGCAGCCCTGCAGGAGCTTGTACCATGCGTCTGTTCCAAGCAGCGCATTGCACAAGCACACTTAAGCCCTGTGGAATGGATGCTGTCAAGGTGGGCCGCTGATTCCCCCATCTCCTTTCTTGTCTCGTCTCAGATCATGTTACTTACGGACCCGGAGGTGGAGAGCAGCCTGCTCATTAGCCTTGATGAGGGGGCGTCCTATCAGAAACACAGCTTAGCCTTTGATATCCTCAGCCTGCTTTTTCACCCCGAGCAGGAGGACTGGATCTTGGCTTACAGCCACGACCAAAAGGTAACGTGTAGCTGTCAGATGGCGTGAAATAGCTGGAATAAAATCTGAAAATGTGAGAGAGAAAAAAAAAAAATCTCTGGAGGGGAGTAAGGGCTTTTGTATATGGTTCACTTGCAGCCCCTTGTTAGGTTGGTGTGAGCGTTCTTCCAGATTGTTGTTCTGTACGATTTATATATCACGAGCACGAGCACCTGCCACTTAAACCAAGGCTGCACTCTGCCAAAGCAGAGGCAGCTGATCACCTGCTCCCTCTAAAGAAGTCATAAGGTCTGGCTGCAGACTCTGACTTTGAATGGATGTGTCCCAGACAGCACAGGGGAAAGTTAACAAGGGAGACACGCCCAAACAATCCACAGGCTCACGCACAGGCACACAATGTGAGCATAAACACACACACACCCTTCATCACTCTCTGTGAGAACCCTGCTGTCTGCTTTACTCAACACCACAGACCTCAAACTCGGCCTCCCCAGCCTGCTATTGCAAGACTTGATTTTCAGAGAGAAAAACAGTCAAGGTCTGAGAAGTGAGATAAATGGTGCAGACAGGAAGATGAAAGCTTAGTTGAGAGCCATCGACGGGTCAAAATAAAGATGCTCTAGAGAAGTTTGCAGGTCGTTCTCTGCACGTCTTTTTGAAGCAAAATTTCATCTCCTTTTTTCCCTTTAATCACTGCTGAAATGAATAGTTTTGTTTCATTTCAAATTCTTTGATTGTCTGTCGTGTCTTTTAAAAGTTTAAGCTCTTAGATAAGTCAGAATGATGTTGCTTATCCTTGTAAAACTCGAAGCTTAAGATGCTTGCTGCTCGATCATTATGGCAAGATGACAGGCCTTCTGAATGTTTGGACACAAGTGTAACTTTGTAGTTAAAAAGGAGACTAATGGCTTTGTGGGAAAGAAGCGATTGCAATGACAGTTAAATTATTTTATAATGCCAATTAGCCAAAATCCTGCAGAGTTACTGTAAGGAGACACTTTGATTTTAATACAGATGCCTATTTGTATGTCCTCCCTTCCCTCTTTTCCAAGGCATCAGAATTAATAATCCCTCCACTATTTTCTATTTAGTTATTTTAACCAGGCATCAGAGTATCACTATATTCTTTACAAGAACTGAAGGATTTACTCATTACTCATGCATTTTCACAGAAAGTATTCGCTCAGTAGTGCAATATTCAAAACAACATCACCATATTGACGCCACAAAATCTACAAACCTGACAGCTGCTTGATAACACTGTTGGACATAAATCATGAAATAATTCTCTTGGATATTCTCACTTGCAAAATGAGTCTTTATGCTGTAACTCATTTGGTTAATGCATTCCTGTCATTTTTCAGCTCTATGTCTCTGTTGAGTTTGGGAGGAGATGGCAGCTTGTGCACGACAACGTCGTCCCCAACAGATTCTACTGGTGAGATCATTCATCAGTCATTTGCAGAGGGTTTGTCTTTCTAGGGTGAAATGCTGCAATATTGCTGCATTTTTTATTTGCTCTAAAAACACTATGAATAAAAGACAAGCACGGGACAATAATACATTAATTAAGTTTGCATTTTTTGCTGTATACAGCATTAGTACAGACGGGAAATGCCTTCACAGTACATATTTACTTGTTTTATTAACAGGTTTTCTCATATTATGAATGTTGACGTGGAGGAAACAGGAATAATAACAATAATAATAATATTAATAATAATAACAACAAAAGTGCACAAGCTTAAAGTATCAACATTTAAAGTATTTGGCCTTTTCTGACTGATAAATTATCATATATGACATCATTAGATTGTAAATATTAATGCATCAGCAGGCAAGGCTTTGACACTACCTTGTTAAGTGTTTTGTATTTTATAAGCTTATCGAATGTTATTTTTTTATTATCTTAGTTTAAATTGTAACTACAGATGTCTGATAAATGTAGTGGATTAAAAAGTATAACCATTTTCTCTGAATTGTAGCATAACATTCAGAATCAAGATATGTTTTTAGGGAAGTAGATCTTGTATTGTTAAATAATGTATTTTCTTTAATTAATGTATTTTTTTTTAACATAATGTTCTAAGGGTCTAGTTTACACATACTGATTAATATTTGATCCGTTGACTGCAGTCTGCTAATGAAAGATGGTTGGGATAGTGTTGGGATACCCCAGAGTACTACAAATCGATTTATATCCAAGTATTGTCCATCACTTCTGCATATTTGGATGATACGTGGTGTGTACTGCACAGAATCAGCATTGATGATGTAGCAGAGAGGTTCTGGGTGTCTGAGTGTTTTAGCGCTATTAGCTGTTGCGTGCTGGTACAGGGATTATAGCCCCGGATAAATGTTTAATTTATAATGTTGTTTTTAGTTGTTGGCAGTTGTTGACATCCTGTTCACATGTAAAACTAAAAACGCAGAACCACATATTAATCAAAGAGGTTGGAGTGACCTACAGTAAACCTTTTTTTGCAGCTTTTGCATTGGACTGGGAAATACAATGACCCAGCACGATACATAAATAAAAATCCCTTTAGCGAAGAGGTGGTAAATAGATATTAGACAAAACAAAGCACAAAGACCATCTCTTGTTTATTGAGGTTGATATTTTTATACTCAAAGGGACACCCGTTTTGCATTGGGGTTTAGAAAAAAATTATAACTTCGAAACTGTAACAATACTGGCAAAGATTTTTTCTAATGTATACGGACACTGTGGAAAACCCTGGGTAAATGGTACCACAGTTTACAGATAGCTTGGATGACCTAAAATAGAAGCATGAAGTTAAAGTTAGTGACACTCTACTTGTGTGTGGTTAGTTATTAATGTTATTTATTGTGTCATGCACGTACTTATAAGACACTTACAAGACACAGAAAATACAGTTGCGGGGGTGAAACATTTGTCAGACACGAGCATAACTTCTTAGATATAATATTGCTTTACAAAGAACCTTTCCCCCAGCTGAGGCTCTGCTAATAAAATAAATTTTTAAAAATGAAAATGAAGGACATATTATCAAAAGGTATAGCCCATAAATCATCACGTAATGAGAAATTAAAACATAAACTGGACTTTAACCTTCAATCTCACTTCAATCACCAAAACAAACACAGCCGTTTCTCTTCAGGGAACAAATTGAACCTGTTTCTGTTTCTGGTAATATACCCGAGTTCAACTGTGCACATAGAGATCTTTCATTTTTTGTTAAATCCTGCTTCACATAAGGCTCTACACTGTAGCTGTTTTTTATGAGAGAAATTTGTAATTTAGATTCGTACCAACATCAGCATACCACCTTTCTTCATACATCAGGAACAATTTGCATTGAGCATCATGAATATTTCACTGCAACTTGTTTTGAAAAAAAAAAAAAAAAAAGAATCATACCACACTAAGATTTCACCTCACTTACTCATGTCCATGCAACATGTCCCAGTTAAGGATCTTCCTAGTTAGCTGCTGTTAAGGCATATATTCACAATAGCATCTTTTTATATGAATATATTTCATATATTTCCGATCATTATTTACTGACTCAGTATGCAAAATAAGGACAATGGTGTCTGAGATTTCTTTAGCATCATGCTAAAGTCTGAGTGACAGGATGATCAACCAAAAACCACAATTTTTTTATGTTCAAATGTGTATTTCCTTTTTGTGTTTGAAGCAATAAGTAAACCAAAACATGCAAGAAAAACAAAAAGACGCCATCAGAGATCTGCTATGAAAGAATTATTTTAATCATATCCAGCACTGCTCATCTTATCTAAGAAAGTCTGACAAACATGATTTACAAAAACATGTTAACAGCCACCCTCGCTAGGCAGACAAAGTGGAATGTGTTAGTTATGGGGGAACACAGTGTAACATTGCAGGAGTTTATTTAAGAGCAAGCGCTGCTGTACACTGATAGAATTGGATGAAGTATTTGACAGGGAGTCCATTAAAAGAGATGGAGCTGCGAGGCAATTACAGAGTGCTGAGGGAAGCAGGACGGGGGGCTTTTTATGTTATAGTTCAGACACGGTATGGAAAATGAGGAGAAACCCATCTTCTGTCACAACAGCTTCTATTAATACAACAAGTGGTCACTCCTGTCACTCTGTACTTAACCACAATCATGAAGAATCTCTACTGAAAGTGAATGAAATGGCTAAAAACACCTTGCCCATAAAGTGCAGCGTAGGTCAAATGTCCGGCAGGTTAGTGTTTATAGATCAGACTGTTGTATTATTGCTCCTGTGAGAAAAGTAAAGATCACAGTCAAACTCTAATTCTAATCTTCTGATAACAGAAAAACATAAAGTATTACTGTGAGCTATATGCATTAATTGTGTAAACAGTTTGCTCAATTTTCTCTGTTTTTATTATGATTATTTACACAGCATCACTTTCTCAAATATGCCTTGGGACAGCAGCAAAAAGAATTCAAGCTTTTTGCCATGATGCCTTATTAAACCACCTGATGTTCAAAATAAATAACAAGAAAGTGAAAATTACAAGAAAAATGCTTTGTAACCAAGTCTAATATGTAAGCATGGGTATTCTGCATAACCTAAATTAGTGCTTCCCAACCTGGGTTGATTAAAGGGATAAGAAAGAAAGGAATTTAATTATGTTGCACAAAAACACTTACTTTTGCCTTTTCTCAATTTTTTTCTTCACCCCTTGAGTTGCACCAGCTATTCATAAATGTATTTCTAAGTTTGTGTGAGAAGTCCTTCCTATAAGTTATTAGTAACTAATTAGTTTGAAAGTAGTTATTTTCCAAATCGGGTTGCACTTTAAAATGTGTCTTAGCCATTAAAGACCTACTGACAGTTACACCTGGCAGTTAGCTACTGGGTGTCAATATTCAGTAACAGCTAATCTATGTAAAAACCAGTGTGGTGCATCACATTAGTATCTAGATGCATAAATCTCCGCTTGAATTATAACTATGCTAAGTTTAAACCAGCAAAGAGCAAGCATCTCCTTCAGGTGGGAAGGTTCTTCTAAAAATGAACAATTGAGTACAACTCATGTTTTGAAAATGCCTCAAGCTGCGATGAAGGGTAACAAACAAAACTCATTTTAAGGGGTCACAAGCCAAAGAGGTTGGGAACCACTGGCCTTAATGTGGGCAAATGATGTCATTATCAATGCACACAGTACCATTTTTAACAGACCCTTGCCTTTGAGCAAAGATCTAATGTTTCTGACACGTTTGTCGTGATGTTACAGGTCCAGACTGGGTTTAGACAAAGAGCAAGGAATGATTCACCTGGAGATCAGTGTCTCTGATGGACGTGAGTAATACAGTTATGTTACCTTGGCAACATAGTAAAGTAGAATTTAGAAACATTTGCTGTAATTCCTAAACTTTCATTTAAAAATAGTGGTGAGCGTTGTTTTTTGCCGTTTGTACTAAAACTCTTCTCCCTGTCTGAATTGGCTGCATGGAGACTCTTCATACGATTAAGCTAATTCATTTTTCAAGGGCCAGGCTGTAACTTGGCTCTTTTCTTGGCCACAGTGCAGAGAGAGGGGTACTTCCATGAGGCCCTCTGTGTTAATGCCCTGTCCTTGGGGACACCGCCTCATTTGGCTGATGCTAACACACTGGGACAGCTCTCTCTTATCTATTAGTGAGAATAAGGATTGGCCAATATTTTGCCTCTGTGGCTCAGTTAAAACCTTGAATGTGGACTACAGAAGATTGTTTGTTTTTCCCGTTGTTATATTTTTAGCACTCACTTCTTGTTTACCCACAGGGTCACAGTACATAACTTGTAAACTTCAGAATTGCTCTGATGGAAACAAGGGCAAGCCTTTCCCTGGATCCATCATCCCTAATTCCCTGGTGGTTCAGGATGAATACGTTTTCATCCAGGTGGGTTTTTATTGCAAGGTCTGGCTTCATTAAAAGACAATTAAAAGCTGTAAAGCCACTGCATTTGATCACATCTTAACGTACAGTCATGTTTTTCATTAACTAAAAGGGGCCATTATCCTGGGAGAGGATGGCAGGAAATTGAAATCACAGTGTTGCGTATTTTACTCCAACTCCACTCTGCCATAATGCACAACATCCTAATTAGTAGCAAACCCATAGTTTTGATGGTGGTTTAAATTGTTTGATGCATGCTGCTAGCAATCAGTGTACCCAGTGAAGTTTATGAATATTTACCTGAAATCTGAACTGCAAATTGCGCTATGCTGCTTTTTCAGGTGCCTGTAGGTGGCCAGTCTGTCCATTACGTGTCCTATAAAAGAAGTGCTTTCTACCCGATAAAGCTTCCCAAGTACACTCTGCCAAAGGTAAGGCTCCTGCAGTGTTTGCAGAGGGACCAGCTGCAGAACAAGTGCAGCATTCATTTTACTGTGAAACACTACTATTTATTCCTTCAGACTATTTTGTGGTGTCGCGATGACTTACTGAGGGTTGGTTAGTCATAATGTTTGCTGACAAATCCATTAAATTGTTTACCCCGAATTATTATCCTCCTGAAAATTGATTCAGTTCTGCATAATTATATCTTGAGATCTTGTGTTTATTTAAGAGCCATGCACAGTTTTTAATCAGCCCCCCCCCCCCTTGACTGTATCAACAGACTTTTACTTAAAAAATGAATGTGGAGTTGCACAGCCAGTGAACACCAAAAAAAACTTTCTGAAGCAGAAAAGTCCTTTTGCATTTGCACAAAACAGCGTTTGGCACTGAATCCTATTTAATAAAAGCACAGCAGGGTGGCTTTGAGAGACCATGCCATAACAACAGGAGAGATTTAGTGCCCACGGTGTTTCGATCAATCCATCCATCCATGTATAGTGTCAAACACCCCCCCCACACACACACACCCCACCCCCCTCCTTTGCCTTACTCTGCATAAGGGTTTCAGTAAAATTAAATGGAGCATGTCTTCATTTTTAGTGCGTGTCATGAAACGCCTGAGGTCTAATCGCTGCTGATCATGACTGAATCATTTCAAGAAGTGACAAATCACTAGCTTGCTTCTGGAGCTCTGTGGACACAATGCGCACAGTGCTATGCAGATTCAAAAAAGTTTGGGTTGAGAGAACGCCTTTTTAAATCAATTCTTAAAACCTTGTTGGTTCCACACAATGACATCTCGTGAATTTCATATTTCTAGGACTTGCAGATAATCAGCACAGATGATAACCAGGTGGTGGCGGCGATTCAGGACTGGCACCAGAACGACTCCTACAACATGTACATGTCTGAGTCCAGAGGGCTGTTCTTCACCCTGATGCTAGAGAACGTTGTGAGCAGTGGAGGACCGGAGGGCAACATCATGATAGACCTCTATGAGGTAGGCAGCGATGGTGCTGTTGGGGTGGTGCTGTCATCCTTTTACATGTTTTCATGCTACTCAGGCATGCTGGACCAACTCAAATCACTGGCCTGGCTTTGTTACTGCTGCAGTTTGAGACATCTGTCATGAATGTTTATTATCAAACCCATCTTGCCTCTTCAACATACAGAAACTATTTTGTGCAACAATTAGTTCAATTATTCGTGCAAAAAGATGTTCTATTATCTTCCATCTATCTATTATCTTCTATTTTTGTTCTTTTTCTATTTTCTAATTATTTTCTTCTTTTCAATATTATAAACTCTTTTGCCAAATTCTATATTTCATGTCTGCGTATTCTGTATGTGCCAATGCTGCCCATACTTGATTACTGTAAATTTATTTTACATTTAATGTGTGCTGAATTGAATGAGTTAGAAGTTAATCAATTTAAAGAAAATCAATCAGCAACAGTTTAGATAACTGAGTAATAATTTAAATGATTTATCAGACATAAAATGCAAAATATTTGCTAGCTACAGGTTCTCAAATTTGCTGTTTTATTTGTTTTATATAATCGCAACATTTTTTATCTGACTATATAATCTGATGTTTTGAACTATTGGCCAGACAAGAATAGGGCTGCAATCGAGTATTTTCAGTATTGTTTAATCTAACAAACACTTTTTTAGATTAATCAATTAATCGTTGGGCCTATAAAGGGTCAGGAAATGGTTCAAATTGCCCATTGTAATTGATCAGTGCCCATTGTGATGTCATCAGATGCCTTGTTTAATCCAACTGACTTGTTTAAGCAGTCAAAAACTGTTCTAATGTTAAGTAATGTTAAGACAAGGAAAAGCAGGAAATTCTCACATTTGAAAAGCTAGAGCCATCATTTGATTGGATATGTGCTTGATAAATTACTTTTAATTATTAATTGTTTGTCAAAATAGTTGCTATTTCATTTTCTGTCTATCAACTAAGGAATTAATTGAAAATGTTTTAAGGACTGGCTAAGAAACACTCATTTTGTGTTCTAAGGAATTTATGGGCGTTTTTCACAATTTTCTAACTATATAGGTGACTAATCAGAAAACTGACAGAATGATCAATAATGAAAATCATTATTGCTGTACACTTAAGTAAAGTACATCTTTATTCATCTATTCACTCACATACACACAATTTAGCATCTCCAATCTGCTCTAACTGTTTTACCATGAGAAGAAGCTGGAGCAAACATGCAAACAAAAAGGCTGCATTCGCTATGTGTGTCTAAGAGCACCATACACATTTTATTTCCTGGTTTGGGAGCTTTCGTGCAGAATAAAACAGACTCTGACAAGTAAAGTACCAACAGGCAGCCTAAAACTTTGCTTACAGTTAATCTTGATTTTCTGACATGTACCCTGCGCTCAGATTTCTTGGATATTCTCACCATAATGGAACAGATGTTGGTACATTGCATTTCATTCTGCAGCAGAGTGTCTCTCATACGCACTTCCTGCCTGCTTTGATCTTTTTCATGTGAAATTATTGTCACACAAATAAGACTTTTAGTATGCTCAGTCTTTAGGTAACATACCATCTATGCACAGTAGTGTCACTTACAGCCCTTAGTTACAATGTAGGCAAAATAGCAGATTTAACTTGTGCCCTGAACATGTTATATCTGTGCCGACAGATGTGCTATGTGGTTGCAGTGACTGCACATGTATGCATCACTCTGGATTATTCTCATTTGCAGCCAGCAGTGAAATCATCACATTGTTACAAACACAAACCTAAGAAAGCCATCAGCATTGGTTACTCTCACTGCTCACTGCCCTTCACGCACATTTTATGCACAGACATATTTAGCTGCAATGACTTGACCTAAGTGGAAGATATGAAATGGTCATTCTTCCTTTGACAAAAGATGTATGCTCTCTAAATGGAAGAGAAATGTGAGATCAGGAGATGGCTGCTCGTGAGAGTCTGCATCTCAGTGAACATGAATACAAAGAAGAAATATCTCAAGGCTGCACCATATGTTGTTTTGATTCTGTAGAGTCCTACAGATGGTCCAAAATAGTGCTCCCTGTCAGAAAAACTATCACTTTCAGACATGTCTTCCTCTCCAAACTAAGCCTTCAGCTTTACTTAAGTCTGAATAATTTACGGTTATTTTTTTTCTCCCCTTTTTTGCTATTTTCCCCCTTATGCTCCCCATCTCTCGTGTTCGCAGGTTGCTGGGATTAAAGGGGTGTTCCTGTCAAATAAAGTTGTTGAGAACCAAGTGAAAACTTATATCACATACAACAAGGGGAGAGACTGGCGTCTTCTTCAGGCTCCAACAACCGATCTCCAGGGAAACCAGGTCTATTGTGAGCAAGTAAGTGGGCCACTGACAAAGGATAGATATGGTTATTTGGATTTCCATTATCTACTCAAACAAATACTACAGTGGATCATGCAATACCCTGGTCAGAGAGTATAAATAAATGTGTATCAAATTAACACAGATCAGAAAATGTCAGTAACATGAAGAGACATTTCAAATTAATTCACATACCTTGAGGGTCGAGGGTCTAAGGATAGAGGGTGGCGGATGCTGTACAGATTGTGAAGCCCCTTGAGGCAAATTTGTGATTTGTAATATTGGTTATATAAATGATATTATATAAATAATATTGACATGACTTGACTTGACTTGACCTGACAGTGTAAACTTTCTGTCACTCACAATGTTGCCCAATTTACTTTTTTAAACAAATGTCTTAATAGATTTGTGTTATTTGTTTTTCATTGTTTGTTTTAATTAACTTTAAAGGAAATGTTTGGTACATGGCAGCAAGAAAAATGCTTTACTTTTACTACTACTAGAAAATACTAAAAGACACGGTGTAGAAAGTAGAAAAAGCAAATAATAATGCACAAAAAAAAAAATAAGAAGCACACACAATTACATAGATTGGAAATTTAAACGATCCTTTGTGGGGGACCGTCTTAGCCAAAAATAAGATCTAAACAGGCACTTGCTTTTTACAAATCCAAAAAAGGTCCCACGATCATATCCCATCATCTTTTAATCTACTGGCTCATTAAATGCTATCTTTATCACTGCATGCTTTTAAATCTGGAGCTTTATCTAGTTTCCAAATAATTCTGGAGGCTGTAATAATACCAACCATAATGAATATATATAGAAAATATAAATTGTGATATATTTGGTTTTTGAGTAAGCATAAATCAGGACAGCACAAATGATCTGTTTCACTGTGTGGAGATGTGATGGTGTATGATAACAATCTATATCATATTTTGTATTATTGAAAACTTCCACTTTGTTGCTCTAACATATTTACCACATTCTGACAAAATGTCCAGCCATTTTCCATGTTCAGATTCCTTTCGCAGATCTCTTTACCATGACAGTAGAACATTTCAACATTGTTAACAATACAATTAGTATCAAATTTAAAATAATGAAAGATTCACAATTAACTTAGGGAAGTTATTATGACACCACCTTCTTCTTCTCCTTTTTCTTGTTCTTTACATTTTGACTTGCGCAAACTAGTCTACTTTGTGTTTTGCAGCCTTACTGTTCGTTACACCTCCACCTCCATGTGTCTGAGAATCCTTACACCTCGGGAAACATTGTCAGCAAGGATTCAGCTCCAGGAGTTATAATAGCGTCAGGTGAGGAGATTATTTTATTTGCACATCCACACTGCTGTTTACTCTCAGCCTTAATTCTTGTCCTTGATCATATCCCTCAGCGCTCCCACTCAAATCAGTGATTCAGTTCTGTTCCCAGCACCGTCTTTCTCAGCTGACAACAGTTTACAAAATTAAATGAAATTAATCTTTCTTGTTCATCAGTTCCATGTTACTTCAATGGAAAGAAAAACAAGACAAATGTTTTGTCTGAATAAATACTCACATAAAAAAAGCAACTATACTAATTTACCTGTGTAACTGTTTAAGTGACACGCTTGAAAGTAGTGCTGTTTTACCTTTTGTATTCAGGTGTGGTTGGACCTGAGCTGACCAGTGCTAATGTCAGTATTTTCATCACATCTGATGCTGGAAACACCTGGAGAGAGGTACAGTATAATAACTGTAAGACAGGGGCTGGGTCTTTCTACAAAACATTAAGAATCAAACAAATTTGATTGAACTTTTTTAAAGCTTCTGTGAATCCCTTGAACTTTCCTTCAGTATAAGACCGAACAAGGTGAGGAAAATCTGACTTTATTAAGGCTGAATCTGAATAAAGGACAGGTGAACAAAACTAGGAATCTGACTCAGCTTCTCAGCTTTCAATGCCCGTTCTTTCAGTTCTTGCTTTTCAGTTCTTGGTGCTACATTCACAATTGCAAAGAAACAAAGAATTTAGGTTTGACGTCCAGCCTTGTGCAAGACATGCATCTCTGGTCTGTAAAACAAATAAACTGAAAGCAGCGTACAGATGTTTGCCAGAAATCAACAAAGAAAGCTACAGTTGTTTGACGCTTTTTGTGAGACTGAGACTTGTGGAAAGAACAGTTGAGGTTTCTACATGTGTAGTGTGTAGACGTAAGTATTCATGTCCCTTATGTTGTCACTGATGCATGCTTTGTGTAAACTTGAATTTTGTCTCTGTTGTAATAAAGTGAAGCTGGTTATGTCTGCAGGTTTTTCAAGAAGAGTACAGCGTGTTTTTCCTGAATCAAGGAGGATCTCTGGTGGCCATCCGACACACACCTCTGCCAATTAGACACATTTGGTAAGGCTGAGCCACATCTTTTCAGGGACTGTACTTAATCATCAAAACAAGGAAAGAGACTGCTTTCCTGCTGAGGGTTTTCTTACTGAATTCAACTCTATTTGTGGCTGGTCTGTCTGTGATCCAACCATTGTTCTCTCCCTCAGGCTGAGTTTTGATGAGGGCAGAAACTGGGACAAATATAGCTTTACCTCCTCTCCGCTCTATGTTGATGGGGTGCTGGGGGAGCCTGGAGAGGACACCCTCATAATGACGTAAGATGTGAAAGAACCATAGAGATGAATTACTGCACTGTGTAATTATATATCACCCCAATGAAGACTTAAAAGTGTACATACATATTCTTGAGTTTATTTAATGTGGATTTGAAAGGGTTTCATAAGCCCAAAATGTGGAGGAGTTTCTCAACCCACAGAGGAAGATGGATTCAAGTCAGCACATGTAAATTGTTTTCTTTAATCTGCCCCACACACCAAATGTTTTTGACCTTGTTTTTTTCCGACTTGTTTGTGTTTGTGCAGAATATTTGGTCATTTCAGTCACCGATCTGAGTGGCAACTTGTCAAAATTGACTTCCGGTCCATTTTCCAACAACGATGCGCGCCTGAAGATTATCTGACATGGCAGCTGCACAATGAGGTAAGAGGGATCTCGCTGCTACTTGACTGTTGATAAAATGAAGATTCAGCCATTGATTAAACTCAAGTGGCTCTCTTTGATTTGGTCACTCAATAAAAGCAAAATGATAAAAAAAAGAAATAAAAAGAAAGGAAAAAGAACCTCTGGAATGTCTATGATACTTTATTCATCACAGGGTGAAGTGTGCATCATGGGAATGAAGAGAATCTTCCAAAAACTGAAAGCAAACGTTCGATGTGTCAAGGCCAGAGATCAGTATATTTCCCAGATGTCAGATTCCTGCCCATGCACAGAGGCAGATTTTGAGTGGTGAGTTCCCTGCTCTGCAGCTACTCTTTTCACTTCATTAAATCCAGTGCGCAACACTTTTATCAATCTCCAGAGGCAGAGTCTGTGAAGCAAACCTAAGGCACAACAAGAGGAGTGTTTGAAGAGTTCCATTTTATAATTCAGAACTCATTATTCTCATTTCTGTTATATTTCTGTCGACTCAGGATGTTGATGTTAGTACCATGATTTACAAACATGCCATCAGTTGTTTTAACTCTTAGGTATGAATAATCTTGACATAGGATTGTGGTTGTGATCACTATCCTAACAATAATACAAATATTTTTGTATATATAATTTATAATGAAGCTGGTGTTCAATGCAATGAACTGTGTCCATGGTCACACACATAACGCTTAAAACATGTAAAACAAAAATGCAAAATGAATGAAAATAGTGGTTCACTCTAGAGTCTATTTTAATATTATATACTTCCGTATGTCTAACAAGTAAGCGCTTCTTGTACATCACTTCACTCTGTCTCATACTTTTATCTTTCTGATCTCACCGGTTCTAAATGAGCAGCACCGACTAGCATATTACACGAGTTTAACACCACTTTATTACTTAAAGACTTACTCAACTTTTCCACTCTGGCTCCTGAGACTGTATTTCCCTGATCACGATGAAAGGAATCTGACAGATCCCTCTGACTTTGCCTAGGTGTAATTATAGCTTGTGCAAACATGCACAATGCCTTCTCTGCTTCAGAAGTTTGATACATAAAACATCAAATCTCAAAAACTCAGAGCTGCTGTGCTGTGAAAAGTTTTCTCTTCACAGCACTGTGCACATATTGTGTATGATTCTGTTTGAGCTAAGTCATTATGTTTGATATTTTAAATAAATGATAGCTAATCTCGATAACACCCCGGTATATCTTTTTCTGTACTTTCTGTACTCTAACTGAAACAGCGACTATGGGTTTGAGAGGCAGATTGATGGGAGCTGCACTCCGGCTTTCTGGTTCGTCCCATCAGCAACATCAAGAGACTGCATCACAGGGGACAGCTTCCTAAACACCACAGGGTACACCTGATTTCTTTGTGTTGACACGTGCAAAGGGAGTAGTGCACGCGAAAATGCCCATGGATAAATTTAGACTCAATTATGTAGAAAATTACCTTCTGTTCTTCAGTGGTGGAAAGTATTACTGTAGTACTCAATTACTGTACTTAAGTACAGTTTAGATATTGTACTTTTTACCCAGCTGGAGTTACTAGTTACTTTTCAGTCGAAGATTTTACATTAAAAAACGTTGGATAAAGTTATACAATTCAACACATTGTTAAAGCAGTGGTTCTCAACCTCTCAGTTACTCTTAGAAGTTTCTCATTATGGCTCCTTGTCCTGTTTCAGATCTCAATGAGTTGTTTGCAGTTCCACCAGAGGGATATTTCCTCTCAAAACTGCTCAGATATTTTCATTTAAATAACAGTTTGAGGGTCATAAAGAGTAACAATTAAGCTAGTAAAAGTACTTTTGATACTTTAATTACATTTTATGGAATTTGAATACTTTTTAATTTCTGTGAAAATGGTTGTTTGTGTATAATACACTACCCATGAAATGCTCTTAACCTTCCAAACGGATTAAATACATACTGTACATGCATATTTTAAAATACTGTATATCAGTGATTCCCAACCAGAGGTTCATAAATCCCATGAGGTACTACAGCTGCTACACCACATGCTGCAATTGAGAGTACTTACCAAGTTATCAAGCAAGAAGATGTACCATTTCCAGGACTATGTTTTGTATGCCAAAAATATTCATTTTTCTATAATAAAAAGTGTTAAATAACATTCAGCTTTAAATCAGCTCAAATGAACACATTTGTAACTAATGGCTGGGTGTTGATAAAATGCTAATTGAGCTCATCTGATAGAGCTGCTGGGATTTGGTAGACAAAACCACTGTTGTATATCTCTAATGAATGTCTTCCTGCGTGTGCAAGTGTTATACATTTGCTTTTACACTCATGCAGGGCTCATCTTTGTCTTTTGGGGTGTCTTTAATGATTTCCAGATATCGCAGGGCTTTGTCTAACAACTGCACTGAGGGAACGCTGTTGAAGTACAGCCCCAGGCGACAAAAGTGTCCCAGTCAGGCCCCCAGGGGCCTCCAGCTCTTCACCAGTGAGGGAACACTGGTAGCAACACTGGGGAGGAATGTCACTTTCTTGGTCTTTCTGGAAGAGGTGCCGACTTCACTTTAACTAAGCAACAGTAGTGTGCATTACAGGGTGATGCTTGCAGGCTGCTTGCTTTTTCTTTACAGTTTAGTGTGTTATCTGTATATTGAGAAGCTGTCAGGGACATAGCACAGAGGCAGGAACACCAGCATATCAAATAAATATGCAGTGACATGATTTACCACTTGACCTCGTTCTTGTGGATATTATAAAAAATGCACTGTGTTATATGTCAGCGAGGTCTGACACACATCTGAGGCTACAGTCCGAGTGACAGTATTTTGTCTCCTTTTTGAAGGGTCTTGGCTACACGACGAGTATAACAGTGGACTTTGGCGACGGGACCGCCATATCGTATGTTAACATAAGCTCCATCGATGACGGAGTCAAGCATATCTACAGTAAAGTTGGCATCTACCAAGTTTCTGCTACAGCAGGCAACACTCTGGGCTTTGACAGGGTGATACTCTACCTCCACGTCTCCTGTGAGTCAAGAAAAAGTATTCAGTCATTTAAAAAATGCTGATAAACCATGTAGGATCATTCTAAGTTAACTGGAAGTTTTATAATTGTAGTGGCAAAATTTCTCATTATTACATTTCTTATGATTTAATATGCTTTGCTACAATAACTGTACGTGAATGTCTGATAATGTGTACTCTCTGCATCATTTGTGTCTGTGTCAACTCTGTCGCAAGAGACAGCATCGGGTTGATTAGAAACTGGAGACAACTTGTTTTGGAATCTAAGAACAGTCTGACCTGTGTTCTTATCCCAGGGTGAGAACACTCAGCTGGATAGACAAGAATGAGAATAGAGTTGACTTGATATCTTTTCTTTTGCTGCTATGTGTTTATGAAGTTATAAGTATGTGACTACGACTGCCCTGCGGGGTCAGATGCTTCATATGCTCAAAGTGTATGATCTCTGTTCTTTCAGCTGAAATAGAGTTGGAATACTTTCAGTGAATTGGGCCTGCTTAGTGAAAACAATTCGTGTTCCTCCACTTGTTGTTTTCACTTTCCTTTCTTTTATTATAATTATTTGCTTTTTTATTTGCTTTAGTAATTACTTTATTATTTGCTTTATTAAAAATATCAAAAGACAACGATTTGTTTAATCATCTTTTATTTGCTCACTTCTTTACGGGAAAAAAGGATAATTTAAGTATAACTTTAGATAGTAAGTATTAACTATAAGCTTTGGTCTTGATTCGTTATCATAGCTAATCACTGACTATACGATCAAACAGGCTTCAAATAGGTCAAAACACTTAAACTTATGAGCCTTTAGAAAGAAAAAGACAATTCAAAAAACTCTTGTGTAACTTCAAACTGGCTCATTAAAGTGAGACAACATCCAAAGTTGTGAGTGTCACTCACTCAGTGTAGGCGTAAAAGACGGCTGTTTGTTGTCTCCTCATTGACAGAAAAGAGCAGCGGTGGTCAGTATGAATTCAGCTCATTATAACTGATACCAATAGTGACGTTTTCATGGCAGGAAAAAGCATCAACACATCCACAAAAAACTGTCAAACCACTCCTGCAACTTCTCCACTTTCTATCTTGTGCTCAGTGTGTTTCCGACAATAATTGTTTCAGACAATACAGCTTAATATGTGGCTTCTGTTGGAAATTTAAGCATTACGGAAGCAGTATTTAGCCCTTATTGTAGTTTTCTATGTCTTCTCTCTAAAGGTCAACTTGAACAGGTCCAGCTCTCGGTTCCTTCAGTGGTCGTCAAGAACAAAGCAGTAAACCTCTCGACAGTGTTACGCCCCAGCAATGTGGGAACAGTCACCTATTACTGGTGGTTTGACAACAAAACGGAGGTAACCATTACTTTCTCATTCTCTACCATGCAGCCTATTAAGTGAGTGCCACGATAGATTCTCAAGTCACGGTACATCTCTCTCTCTCTCTCTCTTTCTCTGTCTGTCTGTCTGTCTGTCTGTCTGTCTGTCTGTCTGTCTTCAGCCTGTTGTGACCCTGGACGGAGCAATGTCCTTTACTTTCTCCAAGGAGGGACGTCACGTTGTCTCTGTTCAGGCTGCTGTGGGCAATACTGTCCATCAGGACCAAATGACTGTGGCAGTTTATGGTGAACCATATTTATTTTTTATTACCTCAATTTGTATTCACTCAGAGCACTTAAACAGCATCTAAATCTAATAATAAAGTGAATTTTGTCTTCAAATTGAGTGAATCATTTCACTACAAAATGGTCCACTAACATATTTTTCCCGAAGCTTTCGTGGGCTTCATCAGTGAATGGATTTTGCTTAGTTGTCATGGTGATGGTTTAGTTGTTATCATGTGACCTAAGTATGGAATTGTAATAAGAACTGTTTTGTTAAGCTGCTATTTTTAAGGTCAGTAATGAACCTGCGAGGTCATGGTTGAGAGCTTTTTTAAAATATTATTTGTTTATTAATTTATTCATCAAGTGTAATGTAAAATAACAAACCGCTAATAAAAAAAATCTGTATACCTGCATTAAATTATCTTTACAGTAATATTAATGTAAAACATTGGCTTCCTTTTTAGTTGTAAACATTATTTTATACATAATTTCACAATTAGCAGAACATGTTTTTATTATAGACGTCCTACATCATATGGAACTATTGTATACCTAAGACCATACCATACCATATCATTGTGCTTATTATAGAATTACTACATTGAACTATAAACAAGTGTGTGTGTGTGTGTGTGTGTGTGTGTGTGTGTGTGTGTGTTTGTGTGTTTGTGTGTGTGTGTGTATATATATATGTATATATATATATATATGTGTGTATATATATATATAAATGTATATATATATGTGTGTATGTATATATATGTATATATCTGTATATATATATATACCACAAACACCACAAAAACACATATAAAAACACAATTATAATGATTACTAGGAGGCCTTTACTGTTAATCAATATGTTGATATACGAGCTGGCAAAATAATAGATGTAGTGCATAGCAATGCATTTCTTAGAAACTCCAACTGTTTGTATATATATCAAAATAGAAAAGACATCGTTCATCTTATTCATCTTTTCTGAAGTATAATATGCAGCAATTTATTTATGCAGAATAAGTGAAGTTTTAAGTAACATAAATATTGATGAACTTTGTTATAGAAATATGTCCAGTCCTCTTTGTCATTTACAATTTTCCATTTAAGACAAGCCTCCAAGTATCTGATTGTTGTAAGGAGGGATCCTGTCTCAGGAAGTTTGACACACGAAGCACATTAGTTCTGAATTAGATTTCTTTCTGCATTTCAGATTTTTTCCGTTCACATGTTTTGGCCTTTTCTTCTAATTTGGACGAGCTGAACCCCGGGGTGTCTGAGTGGAGAGAGGATATCGGCAGAGTGGTGAAGAGCTCCACGGTTCAGGTCAGTTGTGCGGCTGCTGGCTCGTATTATAAAGACTGTAATGCAATCAGGAATTAGCTCAACTGCAGAAGACCTCATTCAGATTCTGGCAATTAGCAGCTTTGCACTTGCCTGGAAAGAAAAACTCAACTCTCTGTCTATGGAGCCAGTGACATTTCCATTCTTGGTAATGCTCCATTTGTAATGTATGCATGCGGTGTTCGTGTCAAGTGTTGCACTCCACTACTTGCAGTTTCTTTGACCTGACTTCCTGTGTAATTAATTGTTAACCTCTACACGCTGACATGGCACATCACCCGAAATCATTATTACCACCACTACACACTTTCAACTCAACTTGTCAAAACACTAAGTATAAGAGCTGCCATGACAGTTGCCGTTTGCTCTCTAAAGAGCATAATGCCATTGCCTCGAGAGAACACCAAAACCTCAAGTAAAGAGAGTCTAACTGTGGTTAAGTGCGTCTGGTTTTCTCTCTTAGACACTGTGGGGATGTCAAAAAAGCAGCAGGTTATGGAAAAGACCTGGATACTGAGCTCTATATATATCCTACAGTAGCCCTCAGTATGAAACATTCACTTTGACCTTCTGTCTTGTCAGATATTACCATGGTTTACACCCGGAAACTGACAGGAGACCTCTGGTTACGGCATAAATGCACTAAAAGCCCTGGCATTTAGCAAAGACTGTCAAATTGAACTAACATGTCTTAGCTGATCCGTGCATTATAGCTTGACACTGACTGGTACTTAGGCAAATGATATATGAAGTGAGAAGCAAACAGTATTTACTCATTAATGCAGGCAACCCCTTGATCGTATGTCAGGGCCAAAACGTAGAACATCACTCCAAACAGTGTCAATTTGAAAACCTTTTTAATGAGCTTTTGTTGTTGTTATTATTAAAGGTCACGGGAATCAGTGAGGATCAGCTCCTGGTCACAGTGCTTCCAGGTTTACCAACCACAGCAGAGATTTTCATTGTGCCTGAGAAGAGGTCAAGACACGGAGCCATGGATGAAAAATGGGCGCACCTGGATCAGGTACTGTCTCGTCAAGTCATTGTAACGGCCCCTGGCAGACGCTCAATGCAATGTGGTTTTTCTGTGATAATTAAAACTGCACAAAAGTAAACTGAGGTAGTCAGGAGACTGTCTCTAGAGAGAGCATCACTGGAGAATAAGTCCTTTATTTACAACACTATTGAGTTTTCAGTTTGAGCTCTATTGATTAAAAAAAGAACATATTGTATGATGTTTGGGCATTTCTTTCATCAGAAGGTTAGATCTTGTTTTGCAGCTTCATTTTTTATATACATTTTCAAAATAAATGAATGTGTTGACTCAGAGCAAATAAATACTTGTCTTACAGATGCACAGTCTTCCAGTGACATTTTATAGGCATTCATACATATATCCAGTATTTTACATATTGTTCACATTGTAGTCTTAAGGTATAGGTCAGTTTCTGCTTACAATTTATTTCACTGACAGTTGCAGTCCAGTCACCCTTTCGTAGGAGGATTTGCGTGCTTTCTTGGTGTGTATTCTGTGCCTGAGTTTGTGCATGATTTCTGGTATAATGTAACAAAAGAGCAGTCAACTTCAATTCAAAATTATATTTTCATCATCTCGTTTGCAATCTTTAGCCTATATGGAAAAAGTTAAAGAACAAATCAAGAAAATGTGAAAATGGTCTGAAGTTGTTTTTTCTTTTCTGTCTTTTCACTATTTCATTCTCTGGCTTTCCAATATATTACTGCAATCATCCTCAATTATTTCCCATTCTCTAATTTGCGATTGACATGGACAATCAAGTAGTTTTGGGAGTTTTAACACACATACATACATTTAAATGATTTTCTCCCCACATTCCAGGCAGCCAGTGGTTTCCATGAATTTCAGTGCAGTATGAAAATCACCTTGTAAAGATATAAACTTGTTTCGGTTAAGGCAATACATCACAATGAGCATCATGTCTGCATTTATTTTTGTCAATGTTACATTATTGTTGCATAGCACCACAGTTTTAAGTGTAGTTTGATTTGGAAAGTCTGCACACCATCGACACGCAACAATAAGGTTAACTCTGACAAAAATAAATGCAGACATGATGCTCATGGTGATGGATTGCCTAAGTCAACCAAGTTTAAAGTCCCTGCAAATGTATTTTGATACCACAGTGCAATGAATGGACACCACTGGTTGTATGGTGGGTAGGAAAAACACTGTTATTCCTTGGAAAAGGTCAGCAGTAATGAAGAGTGTACATTTTTTGGGGTAATTGGGGTAAAAGATACAAAAACTGTGGTGTGGTAACAACACACAGAGAGCAAGAGGAATATGTTTTCTGGAGCTCATCCTGGTATTAGTATGCAGGCACATAGGACTCATCTCACCTCACATAGCTCCATAAGACATCCTGCTCATTTAGTTTCCAGATCGTAGAGTAAAAGAACCCCCTTCGATTCAGAGTCATTCAATCAAATAACTGCTTCTCAATATTACTGTATGTGCCGAATCATAATGGTTCAATCATGCAACACGAACTGTTCATTTGGGTTTATTTTCTTTGCAACCCCCCCCCAAAAAAAAACGTGATTACACTCATTATATCACCGAGACTTGATGCTCAAGTGCTAAATGATTTAATGTTCCCACGTTCCCTCCTAAAAAGTAATGCACAATGTCAACACCAGAGGGCAATATCTTCCCATGTAAAATCACTGAAACGGCATCCATCAGAGCCCTGAAATAATACTCAGGCATCTCAGGACACGTTATAGACTCACTGCCACCTTTTAGAAGTTGAGAGACTTGTCTAAACCTTTAGATAGTAACAACCATTTCAGCCCACTATGTTTTATGGTTGTTATCATCTTCTTACAGCAAAAAAAGACTTGTGGATCTTTAACACGGGTCTCTTATGTTGTAGAAAGCTGTTAAACAAAACAATGAAGCATAGCTGTTTCTAAAGCACCAGCTGATGTATTCATCATAACGGATAGGACCTCGATGTATCACAAGTAAACATAATTTTGCTGGCTCACAGTCAGTCTTGAACTTAGTTAATAGGTATTTAATTACATTGATGCATCATACAATTGGCGCCACGGAGAAAGGAGACAAACTGGGGCAGGCGGCCTGGATTGGGAATTAAAGAGATGTATTTATCTAAAGCCTGTCTGATTACCTGGCAGAACCTCACAGACAATAGGGTAATAAATCTTCAGTTCACTCTTCTCATCTCCAGTGAATGACTTGCTCTGTAGATGCATTAAGTGAGCGTGTGCCCACACACATGCATGCGGTGAGTGTATGTGTGGAGCAGCTTATTAAAATGTGTAATAGATTTAGTGACCCTGATATGCCACTAGAACAAAAAGTAATTATTCATACTGTGTAGAGCAGTCTAATTTTAACCAGTGGAAAGATTTTAGAAAGAGCGGGATGGAATTAGTGAGGCATGGCTAAGGACTCAAATGGGCTCTGGGAAGGCATTTTGGTCTCTTGTTAAATGACTGCTTCATCTAGGTGTGAAAAGCAGGGGAACTCGAAGCACTTCAGGGAAGAAAATTAAAACAGCAATTCTATGATATAACATAACTTGATTTCTAATAGCTTTGCCTCACTGAACTTTCAAATGGGCTAATCACATTTTCTTGAAAATAGATAGACCAAAAGAAATAAAAACAGGTGAAGAATCCCCTTATTTGATAGAAATGGCAAAATATATTTTTTTTAAATGCCACCGCCACATTATAAGCAGAGTGCCCTTTTACCTGATAGTTTCCATCGCCGTTAAAAGCTTGCCGGGTTTCGGTGCAGCAGGTTTGGTTTTCCGTGTCATATCAACATTTGCTCCTCTTTAGAAGGAAGTAAAAATTCTGATTCATAATTCAGGCTGTTGGTTGAAATGACTGCAGTTGAAATATTGATGACTGTGGAATATTGCTGCTAACAGAGTATTCTCTGCTCTGTCACTCCTCCTCATAGCTCTCTCAGGTTCTGCTAAGTGCTCTGAACCAAGACCTCATCCAGTTCGCACTCAAACCGGGGGTGCAGGTGAACGTGTACGCCACACGGCTGTCTCCAGGTGAGTCCGCTGCCTCTGCCACACACCCACCTGAACAAATGGTTATCTGATCCATTTTTGGAGCAGAGGAGCATTTCAGGTGGCTGTCCCTCACAGACTCTGTGATGAGGACTAGTAAGGGAACAAATTAGTTTACAGGCATTCAAATGTAAACTGAAATCTGGACAGCACACCTGATCGACAGGCTGTATCGACGGTTTCTGTGATTGTCTCCTGGTGTATTGTTTGCTTTTAATACGTGTACCTGTGACTCCCCTGGAGAGCCGTATTGATAGTGAGCGGAATGGACATCAGCTCACTCAGTCATCATTCTCAAATATTGGCAGCAAAACAAGACAGCCATTATTCTCCACTGTTATTTAATAGGAATGTTATACGACTATATAACACAATACATTCATATAAGATGATACATATGCATTTGGCCTGCATGGGCACTCAATTTCTCTTTCATTCTTTCTCCTTCAAAGCTCCTCTTGTGGACGGCAGCGATAGCGGCCACAGTGGCACTGCAGTCATCATGCTCGTGTCAGTTGTACTGATGGGCTTGGCTGTCTTTGTAGTATATAAATTTAAAAGGTACAGTATACTGGATATTGTAACCACATATAAGGCACAGGAAAACTGCTAGAATGTGTGAAGACGGATCCTCAGATTTGCATCATTGCAAATATCTCAGATAAGATAGATGTTATTGTTGCGTGTTGCATAGCAGCCCTGTATAGAGACGACCCTATTATCTACAAGCAAGCACCTCACTGCTGAACTCCTAAAACTTTCCACAAGTATTCAGACTCCATATATCTCTGAGTTATGGACGTCCGCGACACAATAATAGCTTGAGGAATAAGACAATTCCCCTCTGTCTCAATCTGCAGAATATTACAGGGAATGACAGTCTAATCAATTCTCCCACACTGCTGAATGGGTGTCAGAGTCCTGCAGTTATCAATATTCATCTATCTGACAATGTGAGGGTTGACCTTTCGGAAATGCTAAACACAGCCATTCAAGGTGAGGCATACTCCGCAGAATGGCAGGAAAGGTTGAGGAGATAAGTCCTGAGACAACATATCGTATACAGTGAGGGACATACAGTAAATAGCATCCTCTGCTGCAGGTAATCCCATGCCAATCATAGGGAGATGGTGGAGTCCCTCTGTAGTTTGTAGAGTTTTACTCATTAAAAAGTAAAACATGACTTAACTTTTAACTTTCAGGATCATAATTACTACATTAAGAAATCAACTTTGAGTTTCTAAAGCTGTCTCAAATGTCAGAGCACCAGCTGCAGCACAAACCCACAAGGGGAGGATCTGAAATTAGAAATGCAAGATGTTAGTTTTTAAGCAAAATTGGGGGTGCATCTGAGTGGATGAAAAATTGATTGAAAACTGAGGTGAACAATATGAAAGTGAGAGAGCAATGCCCAGTGGAATGCAAAATGCCCTAGTTTCTAGCTTTCAAGCAATCCTCTCCCATCCATAACAGTTAAAAATAGTGTGCAACACATTATGCATAGTGAGAGCATTAGTGAAACAGACCTGGTGGCAGGTTTCCATTAGCTTTCTTT